>JAOTAY010000007.1:10057890-10067933 GCA_025629805.1 Erythroxylum baracoense | reverse complement strand
ATGCATGAATATGTCAAAAACACTTTAAAATACTCCTAACCCATTCCAATTTACCAAAATGACCAAAATGCCCTTCCTATAAGTGAGGGGATGTTACAGTAAGATTTAAATATGGGGGAAGAATTGCTTAAGATGTGTTCAACTAAAACATTTAATATGTTAAAAATGGACTAATTTAGTATGAATTTTATAAGCTTAAACTCGTTAACTATGGGAATGTCATGTATTGAATGGGACTTTAATTGACATTAATAATTAAGTTAAAGGGAAGTGCGAAATTTTTCTGTAAATTACTTGACCTTGTGAGCTTTAAAGAATATAAGATTGAGATATCTATTTTGAGATTACATTGATATGTGCATATATGGACAGAATAAAGGCCATCTTTAATTTAACTCTACAACTTAAATAGCCAATCTAACTTAATATATCTAATCAACCCCTTGAAGCCTTAATAACCCTTTTTTATTTTATTAAAATTAATTATATAATCTAAGTATAAAATTTAATATATTTGCGTATCCTTAAGGGTTAATAGGATATTTGAATTAAATCATTAAATAGTTTTATAAGAAGAGGAACCAAAGGAATTTGAGGGCGTACTTAGTACATAAAGGCGTACTTTTCAAATTCCTTTGGTGATTTTAATTCATAAGATAGAATAAAAATTTTACATATTCTTTAACACATATTTCTTATGTTTGTTCATTATTGTAATGTTAGGAAAAAGTGAGGGCGACACGTGCGGGGAGAAGAGAGAAGGAGCTTGGATTGGGGACGGTGAAAACACAGGTGCTTCTTCCATTCCTCCGCCATTTACGCCTCTCTCTCAGTTTGTAATTTGTTGACTAATTCCTTCTTTCTTCGTAATTCTCTCCCTCTCGCCCGTCGTCGTGTCCACTGATATCTCTAAACGTCAAGTGGAGGACACGACAATTCTTTTTACTACTCACTCCTTCTGTTCCCTATATATATAATATTGAATGAAAACTCCGCCTCCACCCACGTTACTTTCCCTAGCAATAGACTCAGCAGTGCTTCATCTCTCTAACTTCTCCGATCTCTCTTTTGTTCCCGATCACATTCTTCTCGATCTCTTCTCGGTAGTGCTCTCTCTTTATTAATTATGTTTTGTATTAATTAATATACACAAGTTGTACATGGATTTCATATTTTACTTGTCGGAATATTTCCATGTTATGTTCTTTATTATGCATCTGCTTATAGTTTCTCAATTCCCCGTCCCCATTATAGATTAGTAATCTCAATTAAACCACTTACAGGCTACACGAGGGTCAAAATCTGAAGCTATATTATTCATTACCTCTAGAAGTTGTGTTGGAGACAACGCTAGCTCAAAAAATGCTTCTGTGAATTTTTTTTTGCATTTTCTTGTGTATGATCGGAAAAAAGAAGGCAGAATTTTAAGTTTAAGTTTAAGCTTTTACTGATGTAGGAAATATTGTGTTAGTGTCTTATGAAATCTGGTTGATCATGGGAAGTTTGAGAGTCTATAAGATTGCTGGAGTTACAGGGGAATGCTGGATTTTGGCAGCTGAATTTAGATTAAGATAGACAGGTTTACCTCTTCTGTTGTTCCTACAATTCTGCCCCCATGCTTTGTTGTTCTTACTACTGAAGTCCTTCCCACCAACTTCCTTCTCTAGATGTAAAGAGAATGCCCTTGTTCTTGATAAGGGATCCTAGGCTTTAAAGAAAGCTGGTACAGCCAAAATTTTGTGACCCAAATTCCTTGTAGGTGAATTGGGTGGTAATTCATCACTTTAAACTAATGGATTTTACACTTTTTAGTTAACGTTCCATTATTCACAGTCTTTCTGAAATCTATTGTGATTCTGTTTACCAAAAGTCTCTTTTAGGAATTGGATTGCTTACTTTGTTTCATGATACAAAATTTTAGCACCACAAGAGTTGAACCTCCAAGATGTGATAGTATGTGAGTTGCTCTGAATAAGTGAAAAGTTTAAGTTTGTTCTAAAGAATATTTTGATTTTTGTCACAGAAATTAATTAGAGTGATGTAATGATGATTGGAAGTTCTTAACAAGTTTAGAAGATAATGTTGGATAGAATAAGTAAGTGCAGAAGATATATAAAAGTGGTATCATGAACTTCTACAAATAAATTCATAATACAGGCACTTGTGGACGATTTCTGCCCCCTCTTAATGGGTAATGCATAATAAATGATCATAAGGAGCTGATATCTGAATAAAAATTGTTTGTAGATGCTAATTTATTGATAAAAGTGAAGAATTAAAAGAGTTGAGATTTTCATTTGTCTCTAGAGCAATCTACTTAAGCCTTAGATTGCATTTTGTCGTGGCTTCGAACCAGTTGTGTGCTAAGGTGGTGGTAGTTTCCAAATTTGGATAAATTGTTCTTGTTTTGTTCCTTTTTTTTTTTGAAGTTAATTAAATAAAGATTATTTCCTTTGCTGAAGAATTTCAATAAATAATCTAGTAGTAAACTGTAATTTTATGTATGTCACCTTTTTTTTTATCTGATGTCTTTCGGTTTTTTTCATGGGTCTGGAATGGATATAATTTTTTATGTGAACACGACTAGCTAATCAAGGAATCCGTTGCACGTGCTTGTTGATATCTTTGTTTTCTAATTTACTTGCTTTACATTTCCTTTCTATGTGTATTAATATTGGTTTTCATCTTGAGGTAGAGAACATTAAAGGCTGGAAGGCTGAATCAAAAAATTTTGAATCTGTTCATCTCAGCTGGGAAAGACGCAGTAATTACACGCATACGAGAACTCAATATTCAGCCCGTCCTTACACCTGTCCTTCCTACCAGTGAGTAAACTTTTAAAAGCGGAACTATGTGCTTCCAATAAGCTTAGGAGTGATGTCTGATGTCTGATGTCTGATGTCTGATTTCTCATTTTATATTTTATTTTCTCAATAGGATGTTCAGAGAAATTCTAAGGTATCCTTAGTTGTCTAAGCACCAGTTTTGAATTTGATCTGGTTTAAGAGGAAGAGAAAGAGGAAATTCTTGGACTTGAATTATCATCTCTAAGGTTTGGAAAGATGTCTGAAGCTGGTATTAAGGACAGTGAGGTTGACATCGTGATAGGAGCACTGCAATCTGACTTGATATCATTTATGAATGACTGGAGACCTATATTTTCTCGCTTCCATGTGATAATTGTCAAAGACCCTGATCTAAAAGAGGAACTCAAAATACCAGAAGGCTTTAACCTTGATGTTTATACTAAGTCTCACATAGATCAATTAGTGGGTTCGTCTACTTCCATTCTCTTCTCTGGTTACTCGTGCCGGTATTTTGGGTTCCTTATGTCCCGAAGAAGATATGTTGTCTCAATTGATGATGATTGCTTTCCAGCCAAAGATAGTAATGGATACATAATAGATGCTGTGACCCAGCATATCACGAACCTTAGTACCCCAGCTACTCCCTTCTTCTTTAATACCTTGTATGACCCTTATCGCGAGGGCACAGATTTTGTTCGAGGATACCCCTTTAGCCTCCGAAGTGGAGTTAAATGTGCTTTGTCATGTGGACTCTGGCTTAATTTAGCTGACTTGGATGCGCCAACTCAAGCGCTGAAGCCAGGACAGAGGAATTCTTGTTATGTGGATGCAGTCTTGACTGTCCCAGCTGGTGCCATGATGCCCATGAGTGGAATCAACATTGCTTTTGATCGTGAGCTGGTGGGGCCTGCTCTGCTTCCAGCTTTGAAATTATCAGGAGAGGGAAAAGTGAGATGGGAAACTATGGAAGATATATGGAGTGGAATGTGTGCTAAAGTGGCATGCGATCATCTTGGCTTTGGTGTGAAAACCGGGCTGCCATATGTGTGGAGAAAGGATAGAGGTGATGCCATTGAGAGCTTGAAAAAGGAATGGGAAGGAGTGAAGAAGATGGAAGAGGTTGTACCCTTTTTTCAAGCTCTGAGACTGCCTCGAACAGTCACTAGAGTTGAAAATTGTGTGATTGAGATAGCAACAATAGTGAAGCAACAATTGGGACCATCAGATGCTGTCTTTGTTCGTGCTGCTGAAGCCATGACGGAATGGAGTCAGCTTTGGAAGAAACTTGGTTCAGGTTCCCCATCAACATAGCTTATTACTACGATGCATTTACTTCTTTACAATGTTTTTATTAGCTTTTGTTTACATGCGGGATGGGATAGAGTTTGTTATTTTTAAACTACCCTAAAAATTGGTATGAGATCCGCGGTGGAAGTAATCAGTTCGTATTTATTATGGTTTTACTTTTCTTGTTAGTCTCTTTGATGTTGTTTGGCTTCTGTGGGTACAATAGCCTGTTGGCTTCACAATTCAACGTACCAAGATAAAAAACTAATAGATCAAATGATATATATTTCTTTTCTGCGGACCATATTAGATACGAATTTGTGTCGTGTTATAACCGCCAGGTAAAGAGTAGTATTCTCTTCGATTATTGACTTTCTCGTGTATTCGCGTATGAATTCAGGTAAATCTTCTTAAAAAATTGATATCAAGTAATCAGATTGGCACATAGGATTTCAAATATTACTTGGGGTAAGTTTATATGGAGTGGTATTTGGTTTTATCAGTTGAGTTGGTTAGGGAAGAAATTACAAGTCCCCGACTAGGAGCAAAGTGTTGAATTGATTGGGGATGTAATATCGCTCTTCCAATATTATTTAAAATAAGTTTTGAGTACAATAGAGAAACCCAGAAATAAGCCAACCAATAACTAGGCAGATTGGCAAAAACTGCATGCGGTGTGTGGGTACATGCTGTTTAAATGGCGATGAATAACAGCATGAGAAATACGAACTCCTTTAGATGAGAGAAACTTGAAAGAAAAACAACTGACGGAGGAAGAAAGATCATCAAACGCAATTCAGAATGGGAGTTGGTATTTTTAAATCCCAAATAAATAAATAAGTCTAGATAAGTTTAAAATAATCAAAGATCTCAAAGGAAACAATGTATTGAAAGTGAAACAATAAAAATATCAGATCCAGACCTAAGGCAGAACACGACAAGACCTGACACCATAAAGGAACATATTGTGAAAACTACTCCTGGTGAAACAAAAGAAGAAGATTAAGCAAGCAAAGTAAGCGTAGAGAGATTAAAAACGGTGCATATTTTAGAGGATTGTAGAGAGAGAGCTTATTAGTAACTTGTTGAAATATATTTTAGTTTATTGTTTTCAAATTTTGAAAAAGCAAATCAGACATAAGACACAAATAATTTGTTTCCTTGAGGCCCTATTTGATTGAATGTTAATTAATGGAACGAAACGGAAGATAACGGTTGATGATGGAATGAAATGTAATATAGTGAGAAGTTGTTTGAGAGGGATGGAAAGGTCCAAATGTAATGTAGTAAAATATTGTTTGGAAGATAGACGAGATGAAATGTAAAGTATAATAAATGACTAGTATTAATATACTCCTAATATTAAAATGGTTGTTACAAGAAGTTTACCGCTATGATTTTAAAAAAATTATTTCAATTAAAAGTTACGCACAACTGCAAAAAATAATTATATATATTTTTTTATTTTAAAATAATAAAACTTTTATTATGTTATTATTAATTATATAAATTTTATTATTATTTAATAAATTTTATTCTATTATATGTGATTTATATTTAAAATTTATTTATTTATATTTTTATTTATATAGAAATATATACAAACAATTAAAGAATAATTTATATATATTTTTAATTTCATTAATAAAAATTTTATTAAATTTTATTTTATTATTAATTATATAAAATTTTTTATTAATAATATAAAAATATTATTATTAGGGTAAGGAGAAATAATATAAAAATAGTATTAATTATATACAAGAGGTTAGGGTTAGAAAAAATAATTGGTATTAAGAAAAATTATTGATGGTATATTAGGTAGTATGCATTTATTAGTTTACGTTCCATCCTAAACCCTCCGAATCAGAGGTTTTTTATTTTCACTGTTTAGGATGAAATGGAATTTTTACTGTTTAGGATGAAATGGAATTCACTGTTTAGGATGAAATGAAACGTAACATGAAACTCTCCGCTTCCATCCCATTCTGTTCCATTCCATTACGAAACTCTCAACTAAATGATGGAAGTGTGTTACATTCTATTTCGTTCCATTACTAACTCTCTAACCAAACGGACCCTTAATTGCCGCTACAAAGGTTTAAAAACGTGATTATAAAACACCCAAAAGGCCAGCACCTGTTGTTTTGTTCCCTCTCAAACACAAAAGACTGCTGCCTTTTTCCTGCCATTAATCTTGTTTTGTTCCCTCTCAAGCTCAAAACACCGTCGCCTTTTGTCTGCCATCAAACGTGTTTCTTCTTATTCTTTCAGGTTGATCTGGCTGGAGCAAAAAGATTATTTCTTGTTCCTGGTACCGCTTCTCTCTCTAAAACTGTTCATTATGAATTGGGATATGTTGTGTCTTTGTTTCTTGTATTTTTTTGTCTTTTTTTCCAGATTATTCCCTTTTTATGCTTCTTCTGGGTTTCATGCTCTAGGTTTCTTCTGGTTTTTTCTAGGTTCAATGCTCATGCTTCTTCTTTCTTTTTCTTGTCGATTGCTTCCTCTTTTTGTTCCTTGTTTTTCCAGCTACAAAATTTTTTATTTGTCCCAGCTTTGTTTATGCAAAAATCAGAAACAACAATTTATGACTTCGATACTTTGAAATGATTTGAGCTCTGTATAAGCCTTGGTTCCTGTTTCAAGCAGCTAACATTTATTACAAGAAAGTAGTAAGTAAATGAGTGGCATTCATCACATTGGTGATGAATGCTCTGGTTGGTTTGTTTATTTGTTTATGTTAATGTTACGAAAAGCACTAGAATGCAGAACGATATATATTATGAACTACAGTAGTTAAATATGCCATTTGTTAAAGCTTCTTTAACAAATATGCCATTTATGTTACTACACTAGTTAAAGCTTTAATTTTGGATGTTTCCGTAGTTCATAATTTGAGAAACATTAAAAACATCTAATATTAATGTTTTACTACAATAGTTAAAGCTTCTTTCCTCCATTGGATTTAATCTTGGTTGACCTCAGTTGTTATAAAACGTGTCAAGTATCACTTTAATTCTCCGTTGTCGACTTCTTGATAGCCTCATTGTTTTGAGTTTGTTGAACTTCCTTATAATATTATAGGCACATGTTAGCACTTCACCTATTTTATTTAAGGCCTCATCCCTTATTTTGGATAACCAACCCAAACAATCTAAGCTCCTTAAAACCTAAAATCACTAGGAATAAATTTGTCATGTAGGCAAGTTTGTTATGAGACAATTATGGAGAGAGAATGTATGGAGAGGAGATATAGCTGAACATTTGGAATAGGGAGACAGTTTTTGTCATTATGAAACAATTGGTTAGGCCTGGTTATATTAGGAGGGGGAGTTTGCTCCAGTTGTATCTATCTTTTAAATATATCAATGATAAAATCTTTACAGAGTTCTTTATCAATTGGTGCTTTCATTGAGAATCTAGAAGGGTAGAGATTGTATACAAACGCGAATGGAAGCAATAGTTTCTGCATTGGAGGCGTCTCTCAAGAGACAAGAATTATCTCTCTCAGCCTAGGAAGGAATGGTTAAGTCACAGGATTTCACTCTAAAAGATCTAAAGACATAGTTAAGTACATTGATGGCTAGCGTCGAGTCATTGGCAAAGTCCCAAAGCCTTCTACAGTCATAATTGTGAGAAGGTTTTTAGACTCTTACAGCTAGAAACCCAGAGAAGCAGGGTGTGGGTGAAGGAGGAATAGGTTCATCGATGCTAACCTAAATTACGTCTTCTTCTTTTGGTGGGGAAAGATTAATAAATGGCACACATGGGTCGGAACCACATCAACAGGAGGAGCGTACCATTTATGCAACTACAGCGTGTGCGTGGGAGGACTACAGAAACGCAATAAGACAAGTTGACCTTCTTTCATTCAAAGGTGAAGACTCATTTGCATGGGTCACGCGAGTCGAATCCTACTTCATAATCCACGAGATTCCTTCTGAACTTCAATTACCTATGCCTCAGATATGCATGGAGGGTACCACGTTGTACTGGTTTATGACTATACGTGAGCTTGATCTTTGTATGACATGGGAACATTTCAAGTGCTCCTTGTTTGACCATTATAGAGGGAAGGATGAAGGTAACCCAAACGAGCAACTCAAGTTAATAGCCCAACATGGGTTAATGGATGGGTACATCGACGAGTTTGATAGGGTGGCTTCGCAGTTCACCCATTTTCCTGAAGAATGGTTTATAAGTTGTTTTCTGGGTGGGCTTCATGAAGAGATTAGGAATCGGGTCAAAATCTATAATCCACCGACCTAGACCCAATTGCTCACCATAGCATGCAAGGTGGAAAGAGAGCTTATTAAAGAAGGGATAATCTGAACTAGCAAATCAAAGCACAAGTCTGGAATCCCTCCTTCAGGGTGTGGTTCTCAACTGGGTATTCCCAATTTCCAACGTACGGGTCAAACAAACAACAACTTTGTAAATATCAGGGGTAAGGGAGAGAATTGCCAAATAAAACCCAAAACACCATGGCTGATGGTAATAGACAAAATGGATCAAAATGGAAGGGAATAAGGAACTTATCATATGAGAAATTTATGGAGAGAAGAGCAAAAGGGTTGTGTTTCAAGTATGGCCAAACTATTGGTCCACTTCATCAATGCCAAAATAAGGAATATAAATTAATTATTTAGGAAGGAGATGCAGAAGAAGATACAACAAGGATTCTAGTTGCAGTAGAGGTTGAGGAGCATTAAGAGGAATGGGAGTTCGTTTGCATTTCGCTTGAGTTTAGAGAAATCAGAAGAGATCAATCCTCAAACACAAATCCATGGTTATGATGGATAAACTTAAAGAAATGCCTATTTTAATTATGGTGGATAGTGGAGCTAGTCATAACTTTGTGTTTAGCAAACTGGTAAAAGCTATGGGAATCTCTATTACTCCTACTTGTACTTTTGGAGTTAGATTGGGGATGAGCACTAAACTTTTTCTCAAGGAGTCTATAAAGAAATTAAATTAGAAGTGAATGAAGTAGAATTTAGTGTGGATGCTTATGTGTTTGATATTGGGGGACTTGATTTAATATTAGGTATTGTATGGTTGAAGACATTAGGGGTGGTTAAGGTAGATTGGAAGAGGATGTCTATGTCTTTTGATCAAATGAGAACAAAAGTAACATTACAAGGCATTAATATGTAAGGTTCAATTCCTAAGGCTTTACAACAGAAAATTAGGAGTATTATAGAATGACCTGTACACAAGAATGTGAAAGCAGTAAGAGGATTTCTTGGGCTGATCGGGTACTATAGAAAGTTTGTAAAGGATTATGGCATAATTGTGAAACCACTTACTAAATTAACTAAGAAAATGGGTTGATTTGGGGGAAGGAAGCTCAGTTGGCTTTTGAGGAACTCAAATGGAGAATGACCACATCGTTGATTCTAGCTTTACCAGCTTTCTCCAAGGAATTCTTAGTTGAGTGTGATGCATCTAGGAGGGGTTTGGGGACTGTCCTAACGCAAGAAGGTCGCTTATTGGCTTACTTCAGCAAAGCACTAGCCGAATAGATATATTCCAAGTTTATTTATGAGAAAGAAGTGATGGCGGGTAGTGCTAGATATCTAACATTGGAAACATTTCTAAATGGGGAGGCATTTCAAGGTCTACACTGATCACAAGAACCTTAAACATCTATTAGACCAGCAAATTCCATCCATAAATTAACAATGTTGACAGGCTAAGTTGTTAGGCTTAGACTTTGGGCCCCGTTTGGTTGGCGGGAAAGTAAAGTAAATTTGGAATCTAATTCTTCGGAAAATGAATCTATAGAAAGTAAAGATATTCACATATTTGGATACTTACAAGAATTCTGATAGAAAAGTTGGGTGAATTCTTATTGTAGTGTTTGGTGTGCAACAGTATTTCATGGAATGTAATCTAATTTTGACTTATGTTTCCATTTATATCCTTACAGACCGAATAAAAATT
>JAOTAY010000007.1:10044555-10057790 GCA_025629805.1 Erythroxylum baracoense | reverse complement strand
GTATTAGGGTTTCAGTTTGTACAGACTGTACTTTTGATGTATAAAACTGGTATTTTTGAGTAATGAAAAGAGGAAGATTTTGGTTTTTAAAAATCTTGTGATTTATAATTTCTGTTTTAATTATTCAAATTCATATGATGCCATGTGGAGTACTATAGTGATCGCACGTAGTGCTCCCTTACTATAGGATGTGTACCGAAATGACCCACGAGTGTCTCGGTGCGTATCCTGCGGTGTGGGGGTGCTACATAGAATATTAAAGAATTTCAATGCATGGTATGCTTGGCATAATTGAGTTTCTGCTTATTTGTGCATATGCCTTTTTGGACTCACACCAATATTGTACATGCATTCATTGACATTTTTCTGGGTATAAATGATTTTAATGTGATTGAAGTGTGAACTTTGGATTAATTGTGTTATAAAATTTATTTGGTGATAATAGTTATTATTTCAAAATTTTTGTGAATTTTAGGATAGTTATTGAAAATTTTGAGGTATTTAAGAATAAGAAAAATAAAGAAATTAAGATTCAAATTATGGAGTGACAAATGGATCAATGAATGTGTGACATTTGGACAAATTACTAAATGACAAGTGATAGCCTTACATTGATGACAAAATGGGCTACATGCAAGAGTGACATGTGACAAGCCTTCAAAAGTGACACCTAGGCATTAGGAGAAATGTTTCTGCCACCCTTTCCTTGCTTTCACCGAAAGTCTTCTTCTTCACAAAAGTTTCTCTTTACTGTTTTTCACCGAAGACACCATCTTGCTCACTTATGAACATTGGCTTTTGGATAATCTGTCAAGGCTACACCTTATGAAGTTTTCTATCATTAGAGGTTTTAATTGTTGCATAAAATTCCCTGTTTATCCATTACTGAAACCAGTTGTTTGCTCTCTTAAGTTCTGGAAAATTTCTGAAGAGAGAGAAGCTTAATCAAGTAAGTTTTATGATAGTGTAAATGATTTCTGTTGAGGTTTTAATGTTTGTAACTGGATGCATGTGTAAATGGAGTACATTTTCATTCCTATGGAGTGCTGCATGCGTAAATAGTGTTGATGCATGTGTGGGTGGTGATGGAAGAAGCAGATTCAGCAAAATGAATATCTAGATGAAAGTTTGAAGTGAGTTGGAGTATGAGATATGCAGAATTTTATTAAACATACATCTGTTTTTAGGGCATAACTTGATCTATAAATATCCAAATTGGATGAAGTTTGATTTAGAGTAAACTAGAGACATAGAGCTAAATTTTGAATTGAATTTGAATTATGTCCTTAAGAGTTTGGAAAATTGGCTTGAAGTTAAAATTCTGGAGAATGAAGTATGATTCTGTCAAAGTTTGCCGCGGCCAACTTTCCTTGATTCGCCACAGCCAACTTAAAGGATGAAGTTCGCCGTAACCAACTCAGGGCGCCGCGGCAAACTTGTAAGTTTTCGCCGCGAATTTTTCCTCTCTGGAAAAGTTCGCTGAGGAGAACTTTCCAACACAGAGCATGCTTCGATATTTTGGGCATAACTTTCTTTGTAGTTATCTAAATGGAGAGATTTTTGTTTTGGATTAAACTAGATTCATAAGGATACAAATTGTCTGAAGTGATGGAATTCTAATTCTGCCTCTAGGAATTTCATTATCTGATTGGAAGTTAAGATAAGAATTTTGTTGAAGTTTAAGAACAATCTGAAATCTTTTGGGGCATAACTTTCAGTATACTAAGAGTGCGTTTGGTTCAGCTTTTGGCAGGTGGAAAAATACTTTTTTCCACCGCAAAAGCTATTTTAAGGAAAAAATGAATGTTTGACTGTAAACTTCAAAAGCATTTTTGGAGTAGAAATAGCTTTTTCAAAAGCTAAAATACAACTTTTTCAAAAGCTCAAATTTTGAGCTTTTCAAAAAAGTACTTTTTCAGGTAGATTTTTTATATCAATTAATGAGCCTATTTTTTAGTCTCATTTACCCTTATGCTTTACACATAATTCCCATAATATCCACAAACACATCTTCACGTTTATTTTGAGATTTATATAATATTATTTAAATTTTTTATATGTTTTAATATTTACTTTTGAAATTAGTTTTACTTATGCTATAATTTACACAAAAAATTTGGTTAGATATATTTTCATTTATGTTTCATATGGTTTAAAATTATATAATAATTAATATATTTCGTTTTGTATATTATTCAATATATTTTAAATAATATTTATATTTTAAATAATTTTATTATAAAATAAAATATAGTTAAACTAAGGTGGCGAGTTCAAAGTGGTTTAAAATTTAAAGTCAGAGCATTATTTTTTGTAAGAGATTTAATCGATTTGAGCAGCGAGTATCTTAAATGTAGATGACTTAAAAGTATCTTCCTATAATTAAGATCCACCTAAAATACCTTGTAAGTAACTAAAAAAAATACAACACTATCACTAATTTCATAAATATAAAAAGAAAAGACTCTATTACGATTAATAGCCAATATTAGTTTAATTAATATATTCACGCTATATAACTCTGGGTTTTTAATTATAAAGGTTATAATATTCGTAGGAAAGTTTTCTGACTTTTGGTAGTTTCAACGTCTTTAACTTCGAACCTTCATCCACGTTAATAAAAGTTCATATGGGTCTAATGCATACATACTAAGAAACAGATTATATTAGTTAAAAATACATTAAAAAAGGAAACATGTTTCGCACACTTTAGAAATCAGATTTTTAATTTGAGCAAAAATTCAGCATATTTGATTAAGCGTACGAATTGAAATGATTTTCACAGTTTTATATGCCATGCTCAAGTTTTGTACAACAGTGAACTTAGTTACAGGAAAGAAAGTTAAATTTACCTCGGGTACTAATGTATAAGTGAATAGAGTATGAATAATTGTACTAAAAAATCACAACTAATAAATTCTCATGAAAGACTAGAAAGGTCACAAACAGTCTCACTTAAAACTCAATCTCTTTGAACAAAATTTTTCTAAACATGTAACTTAATATCAGAATAATTCATTACAATTATACCTGACAGTAAATATTAAATAGAAAAATAAAGAACACTAGAATTTAACGAAGTTTAGCTAATTATGCCTACGTCCTCGGACACTACTAAATTAATATTTCACTACTTCAAGGAAATAATACAAGTAAAATATTACAAAGAGAGAGAAAATTTTTGCCATACAAAAAGATAAGCAATTTTTGGATGATTAAAACTAAAGGAGGAGAGTTTATTTTGTAAGGGAAACAACCTCCCACAAATCCATATTTTCCTAATGTGGGATCTACAATTGTGGGATGAGCCACAATTGTTAACAATTCAACAAATCTCTACCTTGGCGAATTCTACATCTTAAAATTTCTCACAAAACTCATCTTTAATAATGTCTTCAAATATGCTTCAAAGTGCCCATCTTCAATTTTTAGTAATATTGATCAAATCCAAACAATGTTGAAATTTGACTGCAGTCACCAACTTTGTCAACATATTAGCAGGACTCTCAATGGTCTTAATCTTCTAGATTGCTACTCCAGCTTCTTCTAGAATCTCTCGTACAAAGTGATAATGGACATCGATGTGCTTTGTCTTTGCATGGTAAACCTGGTTCTTTGTTAAAAGAATAGCACTCTGACTATCACAATACACTTTGATGTACTTCTGTCGAACACCTAATTCACCAAGCAATTCTTGAAGCCAAATTGCCTCCTTCACAGCCTCTACATGTAACATCTCGTTTCCATACTAAGGATTAGAACCCTAAAATTTGGTATATGTGAGATCAAAAAGAGATTGAGAAAAATGCATTTCATGCTCATGCATAATGTTCGCATACACTAATGTGCATTTGAATTTTTACACACATTATAATGATTGTACATGCACTCATTTCCAGGTATAATTAATCTATAAATGTGATTATTTTTGGACTGGTAGTTTATATGTGTTAAGAATTGATTTAAAGAGTATATTTATTGACTTAGAATGTTTGGAGAATTTTAGGAAAAATTTTCGAAAATGTTGGGTATTTTTAGACATGAAAAAATATCTAGTAGCAGTTAAATTGACAAATGGAAATAGAAATAAGAATTTGTGATATTGAAGAATTTTTTTTATATAGACGGCTGTAGTGAAAGTTTTGGAGACATTTGGAGTAAAATTGAAGATGACTAGACTAGGATTATTAGTAAAAACTAGTCAAAACTTGGAAGATAGATAAGTCACAAGTGCCACTTAGTTAGGTTATTATTATTATTTGGTTATATAGAAGACAAATCTCGTCCCTTTTAAAGTAGACTAAGTTACTGTTGTTCATAACTTAGTTCTTATCTTCTTTCGTAACTCTCTTCTCAAACTTTCTCTTCTTTGATTTTTGAATCACCGAACCCTCTCCAAAGCTTCATCCGACTTTCATCTAGCCTTCTACTCTTACTTCAGATCTGATTCTTTTGCCTCAAGAAAAGCCTAACTTAAACCACCTTAGAGATGACGTACGTGGTTGTATGAAGAAGTGGGGTTTCTTGAGATTGTTGAAGATTTTGGAGCTTTATCAAGTATGTATCTGTGAATCCTTTTGAGTTGATCATTTATGAGATAAAAATGGGGAATTGTGGGCATTTCATAATCATAAGAAAAAATAGACATTTTTCATGTTTTCCGAGAATATAGTATAAAAATGTGGATTGTTGATTTTTCGATTTTGATGATCAATATGTTATAAGGTCTTGTGGAAATAATCTTTAGAGATGTTTTAGAGGTAGAATGATCTTCATAATGGTGTAAGGATGAGTGCAGAAAATTGATAATGAATAGTATATGCACATGCTCTGTTTTGAGTTATTGATAGAATATAGATCATAAGTTGAGTTGTGAATCATATTGAGTTAAAAATAGAGTTAAGAATGAAGAGTATAGAAGTAGGAAAAGTGATCTTTGTACAAATTGTGTTAGTTGTATAATCTGGAAAATTTGAAGAAGAGTCTTTTGGAAAATATGAAGATGAGTGCTCTAGAGAATGCAGCAGTGTCATGTTCACTAAGTATGCTTCTATGTTTTGAGTTTTAAGGATCTGATGTGATGAGATAGCAGTGAATGGATTTTTGGAGTTTATAGAGCAAGTGAAACGTGTATGTGAAGAGGGCAGAAATTCATGAGAGTTAAGGTTGACATATATATATATGCTCTGTTTTATTTTTTTCATAACCAACTTCAGCTCTTGTCTCATCTCTCATTGGCGACAGAGTTGAAAGTCACACCAGTGACTTTTGCACTCCATGACCAATCTAGTTTTAAATTCGTATGGACAATGAAATGAGTTTTTGAGTTCAAAGATAGGTTCAGGGTGATGGTAGGATGTGAGAAAAAAATAAATCAGTGAAAAGAATGATAGTTTATAAATGTCAAAAAAAAATTAAAAAAAAGGCATGTAGAGTACGTGTGTGAGATTTTGGTTTTGATGTTTGAGTTACTAATCTTTAAGTTTTGATCTATTTATGAGTTTGTTGAGCCTTATGAAAGAACAAAATGGGGTTATTATAAGTATAGATGTTATATGTGTATAAAAAAAAGAAGAAGAGAGAGGAGAAAAATTTGCAGTTTAGAAGAAGAAGAAGAAGAAGAAGTCGTGATCGCGACTCTGCTAGTTGACTAAGGATGTCGCGATTGTTACTCTGAAGATGGTCTCGCGATCGCGACCTGAGAGGCATAAGAGGACGATTTGTTTTTAATGAACATGTTTCTGTTTTCTGATGATATCTTGTTCTATAGTTATCTGAATGGAATGATTCTTAATTTGAATTAAACTAGAGACATAGGGCTACAATTTGTATGCAGAAATCCAATTTTAATTTGGTCTCTAAGAGTTTCAATTTCTGGGCTGAAGATGAGTACAGGACACTGTTACAATTCGAAGAACAATCTGAATTATTTGGAGTATAACTTTTGGAATACTAAATCTAATTGAATGATTTTGGTGTCAATAGAAACTTAAGATAATGGGTAACAATTTTATAGAAAAAATTGTTCCTAAATTACTTCATTTTCTTAGTCAAAAAGAACTTGTAAAGTTGACCCGAAAGTTGTTATAGGAAAAATCCAAATTTGATGAAATGAGTTATGAATTTCGATTTTTTTGGTTTTCTTGAGGTATAAACCATAAGTATAAATGATACTTATGTGAGTTTGAAAATATGAATAATTATATGATAGGAATAATGGAAAGATACCCAGGATTGACATTGAGCATTCATTATACACAACACATATGCATATGTATGTGATTAGGTGTTCATAAGATTGTGCAATTAATAATGTGTGTAAATGTGTATTATATGATGTTGATACATAGGAATGTACAGATCCAGATGCTTCCGGATCATAAAAGCTAATGTTAATTTGGAGCATACTATGAGTAACCTAGACGGTCTTACTCAATTAATTGTTTGTTTTATATTACGTTTGAATTATCGAATGAATGTGATTCGATTTTGTTGATTCCAGACAACGAAGGTCTGATGATTCTGATGAATGAATGTGATAATTGAAATGCTCCTTGTATGTAAATATGATGAAATAAATGTGTTTTCTCAACTTAAATGTTGAATGCTAGACCAAGGTCCAATGACATGTGAAAGTGAATGTGTAAAGTGAAATAAAGTAACTGATTGAGCATATATGACTGATGCATTTCATTACATGAATACATAATAATGTAAAGGTTGTTGCGACCGGAGTAGCCACCGAAAAAGAGGTTAAAGCTCAGAAAGTGGAAAAGAGCTTAAAGCTCAAATTTTGATTAAGAGCCAAAGGCTCACTTTGAAAAATGAGCCATGTATTCCCAACAGATAAGCGACAGTTATTAATGGGCCCTATATCTCCATGGATAAGGGATAGTTATTAATGAGCCCGGTATCTATAATGGATACAGAACAGTTATAGGCACTCGGTCACAATAATAACAATTGAAAGTAAGTCTCATAAGCATTGCATATGCATTTGATATGTATGTTTAAATGATTGAAATGCATCGTTTAAATGGTTCAAATGTGAAATAAATGAATAAGGTGTTAATTGATGCTACATGATGAATTAATGCAGTGATAAGAGTTATGTGATACTTATGTATATGCAAAGATGTGAATTATATGTTATGTGATGCGTGAATTGAGTGAACCATCGATGATGGTTACCTCATCTGAGTTTATAAAACTTGCCCAAAATTTGCAATATTTCTCAGGCTCAGAAGAGTTACCCCGTTAGGCTAACGGGAGCACAGACAATGCATTTAAGTAACAGATAGAGTTTGGGATCAGTTCGCATCTGCATTTGTACTTTCTTATTTTTTTATCAATTTGTATATTTCGAATTTTCGTACAATGTGTTTTTGAACATTCTGTTTATACTAATTTTTCAAATGGGAAATGTTTGTAAATGATTTTATGATGAAATAACTTTTGAAATTGGAAATGTTTTGTAAATGAAATTGATTAAAGTGTGTCAATAATTGTGATTTCGAGTTGTATGAAATAAAAGTACAGGCCTGAATTTGATTATTAATTTCCCCATAAGCGAGTGAGTTTTTTTAAAAAAAATTTGTACTGAGTTTCAAGTGTCCGACTAATTGACTGTGCTAGCATGCCACCATCGCAGGGTATGTTCTCGGACATCACTCAGGATTTCAGGTACGTGTCTTGCAAGAGTGGGGTACTACATGATAACATACGTGAAAGGATAAAAAGATTTTTTTTAATTTCTCTCTTAGGCTTAAAAGCTCGTGAAAAAAATGGTTTTATATGATAATACTAGTATTATAAATCTTTCTAAAAATCTTGTGCATCATTATAGGACTAAGCATATAGAAATCAAACATCATTTTCTTAGAGATCATATTTTAAAAGGAACTATTGATCTTTTACATGTTAATACTGAGAATCAAATAGCTTATATTTTCACCAAGCTACTCTCTGAAGATAGATTTTGCGTGTTAAGAAAATAGCTTGGTATATGCAAAATCTTTGATATTATTTTTATATGAATATTCTCTACTACTTGTCTTTGCATTTCATTTAGCAAGCTCCTTCTATTCTAATTCCTTAGAAACTCTCTCTTAGTTTAATAGGATCCTTAGAATTTAGAAGGCCCCTCTTAGATTAGAAGTCTCCTCTTAGGTTAGTAGGTTTCTTCTAAATTAAAATTCTCCTCTTCTTTTTTAGAAGGCTTCTCTCAAGTTGACATTCTAAGTGACACGTGTCCTAAAAATAGGGAGTCATTCATGGCATCATTTCAGCCTTTTCATAAATGCATGTGTAGTTTGAAAACTCCATATATTTGTCTATTAGAAGATACACAACTGATTACGCTTCCTCTTCTGGCCTGTATATCTACTCATCCTCTCATGAGATCAAAGCTCAAGAATCACTTAGTATACCTCAAACAAACTTCTCTCGTCTCTGTCATTCTCATCTACGTCGCTTATTCTCTCTGTACCCTAACTTTCTACATTTTTATTGCCTCTTTTCTTTTCTCTTAAACTTCACCAAACCCATTTACAATGGCAAGAACAAAATCAAAAAGATAAAAGAAATTTTTGGCTTCAACTTCTAGCCATGGAGAAACACCTCGTCATGAACAAACCTTTGCTTGTGATTCCTCATCTTTGTCTCCCATGGTAGGTTATCTAGACACTACTACCTAACCTGTTTCTATCTCCTTAAAGCTCTAACTTTAGAAATACCTAGTCAAGAGACTCTAAAAGATAGGAAAAGGAATATTGTTGCTATGTTGTCTCTAGATTATCCTGATTCCTTTTCAAATGACAAAGAAGAAACAATCGAAAAACAATATGATTCTAAATTAGAAGAAGAAGAAGAAGGAAAAGAAAAGGGAGAAGAAAAGAAAGAAGAAAGTGAAGAAGAATAAGAGGAGACTTTCAGTAAAGGGGAGTTACTGAAAAAAGTGAGATTCTATATACCTATTCCCTACCTATTCCTACTCCAAAAACTTCCGCAAATCCTAAACCTAGTCATAAAGAGAAGAAAGTGCCTGAAGTGCACTGGGCAATAAATGATGATGGTTTAGATGAAGAACCTTCTTGGTTGGGAAGAAGAACACGGACCAGAGAAAATGTTACAGAAACAAGCCCTATAAAAAATTGTTGAGACAAAAGAAAAAGGGAAGAAATAAAAGGGAAAGAGACTTTGGCCGAAGAAAATATTGAGGATGTCATTACAAGGAATAATCTATTCCTCAAAGAGTCTTTATTTGAAGAAATCCCTAAGGCCAAAAGAACAAATTCTAAGAAACTAACCATTCTTCATAAGGGAGAGGTTTCAGCACCAGTGAAGTTATTTTAGTCAATTGAGGCTGAAGCAAGATACAAGATGTGCTACAAGAAGAGAAAGGTGGTAGCTGGACGTATCTTGCCTCTCCATTCATTCGATAATATATGTGTTCCCATCACTCCATATTTTCTTGTTGTTGGTTGGGAGAATTTCTTAAGCTTGGATGAAACTATGTGTGATGAACTGGTCACATGTTTTTGCACACATATGAGAAAGGAAGAAATTGATAGAAAACTGGTGGTCATCTTTTGGGTATGCGATTATGAGATTCTGGTTATAAAGGAAATCTTATGAAATATTTTGAGTGTAATTCCTAAAGGTATAATAGACCTTCCTTGTCATAAATGAGAAATTGCCAACATTGATCTGGGAGAAGTAGTGAACTTCATTTTTATGAATACTAAAAAAGCCTATGATGTGAGACTTTGGTACAAACACTTGGACCTTCTGTCAAGATGCCTTGCATCCATTTCGACTACCTCCATTTTTCTAAGGAGTAGTTCAGTAGAGAGGTGTCATCTCTTATACATGTATGTGGTTTACAATTTGTTAAAGGGCAATAAGATGAATCTCCTAGCAATGATCCTGAAGTTCATGGTAGACGGGGGAAGTCACAATAACACAACTGTGGTCTACCTTATGGAATGCTACTAATTAAGATCTTTTTATATTTTGGAGTGTCGTTTGATAACCTGAATTGGTATGAACCAGCAAAGTTTCATTCTTCCATTCCTTACCAATTTGGTTACAAGATGAAGGACAATATGTGGATTGAAAAGAAGTCAAAAAGAGTTATAGCTATCTTAAGTCCAACCCCACAAAAGTCAACCCCTGTCCCACTCTAAAGCACAACTAACCTAATCTTGCAAAAATTAAGGGACATTTACTCTAATCAGGATCAATTGCACGAACTAATTGGTAGCCTCCAAAACCAATTCTTGGATTTACAAATTCTCCTTAAGAAAACTCTTCACTGACTGTGTCAATTGATTTTTTTCAACATATTTCATTCTATTTTGTTTCACTTCCTCCCTATACTCTATTATTTTTTGATAATGACAAATGGTGAGAGTTTATGTTGATATATATTTTGCATATTTTTGCATATATGATGATATATTTCTCAATGTTGCCTCAATTATATATGTGATTGATTCTACTGTTGAACTTATGAAAATCTTTGATATATAAACTATAAGTTCCTTTCTTAAGAGACAAGCTCCTTCTAATTATGTCTGAACATATAAAAGTCACAAGTATCTTTCAAAATCATCTATTATCTCTTTAAATTTTGAAAAATATATCTATTATTCCTTATCATCATCAAAAGGGGAAAGATTTGTTAGCTCAAGATTTATATTAACGATTTTGATGATAATTATATAATGTTTCAAATTTTAAATTGGATTTATTTCCTTATATAGATAACGGTATTTTTTAAAGAAAGTAAAATCATAGAAAATTTACTTCCTTTTTTATAGGAACCTTCTTAGTAAACTTCCTTATTAACATCTCAGAGGATCTTACCTTTACGAACAATTAGCTCAATAAGTTTTTGTTCCTGCAGAGATGATATTGAAAATCCAAAGTCAACTCAGAATTAAGATGAAGCAACTACTAGTTGAATAAATTGACCATTTAAAGAAGAGCATTAACACTTGTGAAGCAACAAGCATGCACAAGCTTTCGAAACGTTTGAGCAGCATCTATATTGTTGAGAGTCATATTATTCTTATTGTGCTTTAGAAAGTGAAATCACTCTATTAAGAGTGAAATTGTTATTCGAGAACTTACTTTTGATTTTAAATTTTATTCTTTTATGAGCTTTTAGAAGCTTGTTACATACTTCAAGTATGGAAGGCTGGAGAACCTTGAAAATTATGTACTTGTGAGCTTAGAGAGGCTCGTCAAATTTAATACTCAGATTCTTATAGTGAAATACTCAAATTGGATACTTGGGGAAGCTTGGGTTGTAAGCCAAACCAGTATAAATCGACTGCATCCTTCTTCTCTCTTTCTTTAACTTTTGAATTTCTTCCTTATATTATGTGTGTGTTCTTTTTAACAAGAGGCCCCTTCACTTTTATAAGAGGCTCCTTCTATTTTCAACTTGTAAGAGATTCTTTTCAGTTTAACAGGCACCTTTTATTTTTAAATTGTTTTAATAGGATTTATCATTCAGTAGGCTCCTTTCATTTAAGCAGGGTCCTATCCCACAAAAGGCTCTTATCACCTAATAGGCTTCTGTCATTTAAAAGGCATTATTTTCTAACAAACTCCTACTGTTTTTATTCGTTAGTTAGTATCTATTTATTATACGAATTAAAAGAAATTGAGAAAAAAATTCACACAATTCACCCCCTTATTGCGTGTGTTTTCTTTATCATTTTGTTGGACAAGGAATCCTATTCCCCACCATGAAAAATTATATTATTTTAGTTTTGAAAGATAAAATAAGTTCATGTTGGGCCCCATCTATCTTCTCCTAATTTAGGTTCTAGCTTTACTAGATTGTTGTAGTAGTTTCCCGTTACATCAAAGAATTTATTACCTTAAGTTCATTTTTTGGTGTGATATTTTTTTTAGCCTATATGTGGATGGAGTTGTTATTATATTCAAATGAACCTTCAAGTTATTATGCTCTGCTATTGGTTCTACTATGTTCTCTACTTTAGATGATGGGAAGATTATGAAAGGCCTTGGTGGGGTTCCTAATGAAGGTTTGGTTTTAATAGTTGGTTGCCACATATTGAAAACAAAATAATCACCCCTATTTGTTGTCATCTTCCCTCTTTCCTATCACAAATCTTGTTGCTTTCTCTATAGATGTTTTCAGTTTCTTTCTATGACAATCTCATTGATCTGTAGCAACATATGCATAGCTTCTTGTGTAAAACCTCCCAATTGATGGGACATTTAGTGGCACTCTACCGATCTTAAAGTTTCTTTCATGATTCTCATGACTTATCTTTCATATATGATGGTTGAGGTATGAACTTGCTCTCATTGATATGGACAAACCTACCTAGTTGTCTTAGTTACGTTGTACTTTTTTTGTAATCTCAACATTTATAATTTGTAAATTAGTCTCTGTATTTATTATTTCGTTAAAATGTGTATTAAAAATTTGACTACATTTTACAAAACTTAGTCAAATTGTTTCAACTTGCAAGAGATTCCTTTCAGTTTTAATAGGGACCTTCTATTTTTAAATTGTTTTAACATGATTTATCATTCAATAGGCCCCTTTCATTTAAGCATGGTCCTATCTCATAAAAGGCTCCTATCACCTAACAAGCTTCTATCATTTAAAAGGAATTATCGTCTAGCAGGCTCCTGCTGTTTTATTCGTTAGCTAGGATCTATTTATTATACGAATTGAAAGAACTTGAGAAAAAAATTGACACACAATTCACTCCCTTCTTGCTTGTGTTTTCTTTATCATTTTGTTGGACAAGGAATCCTATTCCCTACCATGAAAAATTATGTTATTTTAGTTTTAAAAGATAAAATAAGTTCATGTTGAGCCCCATCTATGTTCTCCTAATTTAAGTTCTGGCTTTACTAGATTGTTGTAGTAGTTTCCTATTACATCAAAGAATTTATTACCTTAAGTTCATTTTTTGGTGTGATATTTTTTTGGGCCTATATTTGGATGGAGTTGATATTATATTCAAATTAACCTTCAAGTTATTATGTAATATCCCATCACCGATGGGAAGGGTAAAACAACAGTGATTTAGAGCCTCAGGCTCAACGATTAATGTGCCCACATTGGGATAGTTCAGGCGCTCAGTCACAATACCATAATAATTAGAAAAGTGTCACATGAGCATTTCATATGCAATTGCTTAATGTGTTTGATTGAGTGAAAGGCTTAATGCCTTATACTT
>JAOTAY010000007.1:10022490-10044455 GCA_025629805.1 Erythroxylum baracoense | reverse complement strand
AGGTCGGTCAGCTGGGACTTTTGGGATGACCTAGATAGACTTGATGTATTCTTCCTCTTTCATATAGTATCTTGTACAAGGTTTTTGGATTTATGTATAGATAGTACAGTATGGAATGATGTATAAACTTTGATTTTGATGAAATGAATTGTGGTTTACAATTAATGTTTTATTATTCAAATTGATGTGATGCCATGTGGAGTGATTATAGTGATCGCACGTAGCGCTCCCTTATCATAGGATATATACCGGAATGACCTGCGGGCGTCCCGGTGCGTACCCTACGATAAGGGGGTGTTACATATTACGCTCTATTATTGGTTCTACTATGTTCTCTAATTTAGATGATGGGAAAATTATGAAAGGCCTTGGTGGGGTTCTTAATGAAGGTCTAGTTTTAATAGTTAGTTACCACATATTGAAAACAAAATAATCACCCCTAGCTGTTGTCATCTTCCCTCTTTCCTATCACAACTCTTGTTGCTTCCTTGAAGATGTTTGCAGATTCTTTCTAAGACAATCTCATTGATCTTTAGCGACATATGCATAGCTTCTTGTATAAAACCTCCCAATTGATGGGACATTTAGTGGCACTCTATCGATCTTAAAGTTGCTTTCATGATTCTTATAACTTATCTTTCATATATGATGGTTGAGGTATGAAGTTGCTTTCATTAATATGGACAAACCTAGCTAGTTGTCCTAGTTACATTGTACTTTTTTTTTGTAATCTCAGCATTTATAATTTGTAAATTGGTCTTTGTATTTATTATTTCTTTAAATTGTATATTAAAATTTTGAATATATTTTTTGGCTACGTTTTCAAAAATGTAGGTAAAACCTTTTGACTATGTTTTTAGACATGTAGCTAAAATCCTTTGACTACGTTTTTTAAAATGTAGCTAAAATTATTTAGCTAAAAACTTTTGGCTACGCTTCTGAAAACGTACCTATTAATTTTTAGTTACGAAAACTAAGCGTAGCCAAAAGATATTGATAACGATTTCTCAAAACGTCGCTAATAATTTTCACTACAAAAATAAAGTGAAAGAAAAAACTATTAGTGACGATTAGAGAAAAACGTCGCCTACAGTTTTCATCTACGAGATTTGACGACGAATATAAATCTTCCCTGATTATTATTAACGACGATTTTGGAATTTTTAGTGACAATTGTTTTCGTAGTCATATATGTGTAGTTTCTGTTTGTAGTGTCCTCTTTTATACCTTTATTATGGTGTTAGTTAATACAATTCATTTTAATTTCTCAAAAAGAGAAGATACTAATAAATATTATATCAAGAATGGAGAATCGCTTTGTGCACTAAGAGATCAAAGGAAGAAGGTAAAATGCCATTGAGATTTCAAATTATTTTCTAATTCGTTGCCAAATGCAACAATAACATGTGTAAATCACCAAATCTTGATCAATAAACAAGGACAGGTGAAGTATACTTCACCTTTCGTAAAATTATTTGTTTTAGGTTTCACATGTTTTTGTCCAAGACAAGCATGCATTGTAATCAACATAGGAAAAATAATGATATTATAGAATTAGAACTTGGCTTCTTCCTTCCTTCCTTCTATAGTTTGAACTTTGAACGCGTTTAGGTATGATGGGTTAGACAATATATGATCAACGAGTACCTGGAAACACAAGCCCTCAACAAAAATTATTTGTAAAATAAATTGATGGTAGTAAATTAACTAAGATTCTTATGTGACAGATATAAGTCTGTACAGTTGAGAAACAAAATATAAAATTATGACGTACCATGATTAGGCCTAGTAATAAACACTCTTAAATGTGGATCCGCAGGCAGTCCAATTGTTTCATACATAGGATCATAAACTGTACTGTTCTGCGACCTGCACGAATGCATTAATCTCACATCTCCAATGCAAATGAATACCTAAAATTAACAGCCTTTCAATAGTACGAATAAGTTGAATTAAACGCACCTTACGTGTGCATAAAAATTAATTAGACTAAAATATCTGACATAGTGATGGAATAAGATTGCTTCATAATTAACTTTACAAGTTCATGAGAACCCACATTTTGAACCAGTCTAATGTAATAGGCTAACTAAAGCAGCATGTTCAGAAAAACATGTGTTGAAGTATATTTCATTTATTTATTTCATAGATTTTAAGTAAATAATATTTATCAAATTAAGTTAAATGTAAGTAAGTACCTTGAGTTGGTAGGGCTAAGATCAGTTGCACCTGCAGATGATTGAACTTGAGTTGGCCAATTAGCAACCTAGAAGTTGATATTATTTTCAAATGTTTAATCAGGAAAATCAATCTGAGGAAGTCCGTATTTCTTCCTACGTGCTTCATTTTAATTGCATGCTGTGATTTTACAAACATCTATTTCCCTGTAGCAATGATTTTAGCTTATGATCCAAGTTAGGAGATGTAAAAGTTTGTTGAAAACCTGGAATGGATTAACAAATTTATTGGTTTGTAATTTGGAGTACATGCATACTTGTTCAATTGGAATATCATGATGCTGAAATGGGTAGGAAATGCCTCTACTTGGATAAAATCCCCTTGATCCGATGGATTCACTCAATTGCTCTTGAAAATGAGGATCTTGAGACCTAAAATAGGAAATGAAATAATAATTTGTAAGAACCCAAATGTCTAATTCAATATGGAAAAGTAGACTAATAATGAGGCAGTACATCTCGAATGTGTGGAAGAAAATTACTGAATAATTATATCACATTAGTTAAGTGATCATGTAAATGACCCATCTATCGAGTCTCTGATTTAGTTTCTCCTATTGCTTTAGACGGTATATTGGCAGATTTGACTCTCGAGCAAAAATGTTAGAAGGGCCTCAAAAGATGTAGAAGTGAAAGTGCAAAAAAAGGATCATCAAAGTATAACGTAAACTTTGTGAGATGGATGCTTGTTCTCCCTCAATTTCTTATTCTCCTTTTTCTTTACAAATTCTTGTTTTACTTAGAAATGGTGATATACAATTACGTTTTTCATCTGAATTTTACTTGTCACCATTCATATCCATGTTGACATAAACGATACTGAGATTAGCATATACAGTAAACCAAGAACTGGGGCATGAACCTGATAACTATTTAAGTTAGAAAACCCTGCAATATCAGTGAATGTTACTGTTAAAATGCAGTCTATGTTATGTTACTTTTGTGGTTATATCCATATTACGGCTTGTCATACTGCTCATACCGACTTTTCATTCGCCATCTTTCATACACCATTTAACTTGTAACAGCAGTAATAAAATGTTTATATTATTTAATCTAATCATGGGACACATTAATCCAAAATATTTATAGCATGAATAAGAAAACAGTACAGATAAGATTCATCAGAAACTTTTGGAAATAGAAAGATTAGGATGATGATTTTAACATCTTCCCTTCAAACTATATATATATATATATGTAGTCTAGTTGTATGCGCCATGTTAAGAGCTATATATATGTGTGTTTAATCTAATTTGTGTATTATCAACTGGGCTAGCGTTAAACTTAGCATTTTAGGCCTTGGACAACCTTGTAGATAGGGACATTGTCTTATCTTAACATTTTAGCTTTCGATAGGTGCATGCATATTCGTGCATTCTGATGTATCAGAAGAAAATAAACGAATTCCCGGAAATTAATTAACTATACCTCATTGTTGATGAAGTTTCGTTCGTAGTTCTTTGATTGTTTGGATTCCAACGACCCCACGTTACTCTTATATTAGTGCTTCCGCGTGGATCCTAAAGATTAGTGAACGAACTAATGAAATCAACTGTACTAATTAACTAACACAAAGAAACCTAACTCGCATCGTTGTAATTAACTACCTGATGATGGTGAAAGTGATGTAACTGGGGAACTTGAAGTCTGGAAGAAGATTCCAAGCGGAACTCAGGAGGCAAATTTGATGTGGGCAAGTTGTAAGTGGAGTTCTCGGCACCTCTCAATGCTAATGCTGCCCCATGAGTTGGCATGTCGATCCTTTGTGGCCTATATATAATCAACTGTATTTTCATGATATTCAAATGCAATGTACTGAAAGAAAACGGAAATTATTCAAGCAAGGAAATCACATTCAATGAGAAATTAAGCATGCCAAATCAAGAGGTTAATTAATTACATACTCAACATGAAATCCATCACTTTGGAAATGAAGCACGGATTCATTCCCAACGTTCAAGATCGTTTGTGGTTGTTGCTCATAATTGATTAATGAAGCTGTCCCCTGTTGAATTGACTCCACCTAATCATTCTTGATAAATTAGGCTGCAGACAACTTGAATGCTCATCTTTTATTGACTTGACAAGTTCTCTTTATAAAGAAAATAATGCTTTTATCTGTGTCCAATGATTGTCTTAATATACAGGTTAATATATTGGATTTCAAACTATAACTGTACATGCATTCCTTTTAAAGGTGATGTTTCTAACTATATCTCAGATTCTCGAAAATAAGAAACAGTATTAGTGCATAACATATTGCTATGAAATGGTGAACAAGTCAGAGTACGTACATTCAAGGTTATAGGACGATCGGGGGCCCCAGTAAACGTAGGAGCGGCGACAGTGGAGGAGTTGGATAGCCCTTCATCATTTGAGCTTGAACTATTGCTCATGACTTTATCCTTTGGATGCTCAATTTTATTATTGAACGTAGAAGAATGGATTACTTGCCCTAATCAAAGCCAACTATGGATAAGTGCTGCTCCGAAGTTTTTACAATACAATTACCGTGGTTCTTAGTGCGTGAGAGATTTCCAAAGTCTGATTCTATATTTGAAGCTTCTTCATCATCTTTTACTATAACTTGAGAAAAGTAGAAAATTTTAAAACTAGGCAAATCCAGATGAAAGTTTATACGAAAAATGCACTCACTGTAATTTGAAGCAGCTCTACGATGACCAAGAAAATGAAAATAGACCTAAATGAAACATTGGCAAGTACATACTTTGCCGAGGATGATGAAAATCCTAAGTTCCTATTCCAATTGTTTTCTCTCGACGTTTGAAGTATGTTTCTGTTCGTTTCATCTCCATGACATTTATATACGAGCTGTTATTATATAAATGTCATTAATTAGAAGAAAGAGAAATTAAAATGCTTCCAATTAATATAAAAAGTCCACAAGTAAATATGAGTGTGATTACGTTTTTATTCAAGGAGTATCCTACTAGATTTGAATCCTTATATATTGACCGTGTGTATATTGTTATTGAAATCCATCCATGTAACAAGTATAGTTATTTTATGGTATTTTGTGAACTCATTTGGAATTATTTATATTCACATAAAGTTGGTAAAATATTAGGACTAGAAATTTGTTTTCCAAAAGTAGCCTCCATTATTAGTTGCTTGGATTACATACTAAAATAAGCATGTGATCTGACCAAAACCTCAATTACAAATGTTCTTTTTAGATATGCATATATGATTTTCCACAAACTTCCCATTTGCACTAAAATATAACTATTTTAGCTAACAAGTTTAGTTCGAGTTTTTCTTAATATAAAACACGATCAACCATTTTTTAGTACTATTAGAAAAAGGCATAGGATTTTTCTTAACTACACTTGAATTGGGGATTCAGCACTTACCTTTAAACAAGATAAGGGATCTCCTTCTTCTCCTGACCCCTTCTCAATATCTTCTTTGTTGGCCATCCTATATGGGGTCCTTTTAGGATCCTTAAGCTTCTTACCACTCCTTAAGGTCACTACACTGACAATTTTTGGATTTACCTCAAGTTAAGATGGTAATTTTCTTCCACTTTATGATTCTAAATGGTTGATAGCAATTGTCATCTAACTCATTTGGTTCCCCAAGTTATTAATGCTAGACCTTGCTTCTTAAAATTAAGATCTTATCCCCTACTATAATTGTTACACATCTCACTAGAATTGCAAAGTATTAGTAGTAAGAGACTTAACCATAAATCTAATGATAGACCGGAGTTAGAGGAAGAGGCTTAAGGTTTAGGCTAAAATTGTTGTACACTTAAGGCCTATGTAGGAAGTAGTTCTGCTGCCTATTTCCTCCATAACTCAGGTTCAGATGATCTTTTCAACTTGGGTTATAAGTTCGGAAATATAGATTGTACTATTAGGAAAAGTTACCTCCCCCAGCATTAACATACTTCATGTTTTCATCTTGCAGAGCTAAGCAAACATCTGTCCGATAATTTGCATTGGCACATATCCCGTAAGCTTTCACTTATTCCTACCCTAAAATAATTTGTTTAACAAAAGATGTTAGTTCATCTAAACTATGTTGTATGGATGAATTTTTTGCTTAATTTACTCTACAAATATTGTCATGAATGCCAAATTGTTGAGTGTTTGCTATCATATGCTCAATTAAGGTCCTTGCCTCCTCAAGAATCCTTTCAACTAGTGCTTCACCATTTTTTGCATCTGCCACACTCCTTCCAAGGCCATCAAAATTAGGAAAAGGATGTATCAAACCATTTTTGTTCTAATATTGAAGAAAATATTAGCACTTAATTTATGTAAACAATGTGGAATTCAAAATATAGGGTAAATATTCCATTCATCATTCTTTAAAATTCAGAAAGAGCATTTGCTAAACCAAAAAAATCACATTCCACTCGGACTAGTAATTTATTACAAATCTAGGCACACCACATTCTTTTTCAAATTTTTCATTTGCATATAAGGATATAGAACTTCAAGGAGACCTAGATGGAAAGATTAAACTTTTTGTTAACAAATAATTGATTTTTTGTTTGCAAAATTGTTCCAAATCATTGCTCATTTGAGTGGGATGAACTTTCAATAAGAATTTGTTTTTCATTAAAATATTTTAAGCAAATAAATAATATATTGTTTCCTATTTTGAAAGGTATTGGGTAAATCAACACATATTTCAATTTCATTAATTTCTTACAAATTTTTAATTTTTAATTTTCTCATATTTTAATTTTTTTTCTATTCTCTCAGTTACAACATCTTTCTTCAAATATGTTAGAATTTTTTGCTTTAAGTTGATTGCATTATTTAGTTGATTTTAGTAAATTGAGAACTTTTATGAAATTTAAATTCTTAGTTTTTTATTTTCTATAAAAGGAAAGCATAGTCTTTTATCGATAGTTTTCTTGAAAATTTATCTTGGCTCACTATGTAATGGGTAATTAGCTTTATGAAGGGAGTTCTTAAAATAACCATATGGTGAATATCTTCTATTTTCATAAAGGAAATTTTAATAAAAATTCATTTTGGCAAATATAATCATAGATTTTGTAATTTAACCTAAGCATTGAATTGTTAGCGGCTACTATTTCTTGGATTTTTTTGCAATAGTTTTATGGGAACTATTCATTTTTCAATACAATTTAAATCAAACCCTATATCAAATAGTACAGTAGTATCAATATGAAAATCTTCACTAATTTTAAGTATTATTCGAATAAATACCTTTGGGTTGTTATTTGGTTGAGTATAAATGAAAACTCTTCAGATTATTCTTAAGCTCAAGGTTTCCATTAATTTCTTTATCTGATTCATATTCTTCCCTGTTAATTTATTATAGCAATTTTTATAATTTAACTATCTTCTTTTTATTTTTGATTTAGCATTTTTAGTTCTTATTTTATGATTGTTATTTCTTGATATAGAATAGATATCTTTAATTCTAAATTTTTTTTTTCTTATCTTTATCTAATATGTTTTTCAAATTGTAGGTAGATGAGGATGTTGATGGTAGGCTTTGACTAAGGGTTTCAAAAGGTATTCCTCTTGCAATTGGGGGTCTTAGATATAGTTTATAACTTCTAATGGGAATTTTTGATCTTTTGTTAGCACATTAATTTGTTTTTCTTATTCTTCTAGTTGATCATTATCCATTGTTTCATCACTACTAGTATTGCTATCAATTTCTAATTCTAGTGCTTCATTATCAATTTCTTTATTAAAGAATCCTTAGATTTTTCACTATTTGTAACCATTAAAACATGAATTTTATCTAATTTTTATTGGTCTAGTTCTAATTTTTAAGTTGTTTATTTATTCAACAATAGTTTTGTCATATGTCCTTTTTTTTTGCACCTATAATATATGCTATTATTATTCTCTATAGCTTTTATGACTATTGTTATAAGCAATATCAAATCGTTGGAAGAAAGATCTTGGTTCTTTTTTGTTTCTTAAATTTCATAATTTAATTGTTTTTGAGGTTTCATATCTTAGAAAAGTTTTAATACTTCTTTTAGGGTATAATTAATTAACTTTCCAGCAATCAATCTATTGTAGGGATTTTGGTTACTGTGACTTTCTCTAATCTTATTTCTCACTTATTCATCCAATAGAGGAGGAAGTCTTGCTAAGAACTTATACTTCCAAAAGATTTGGTTTGAATATTCTCTCAACATAACTCTAGTTAAAAATGTGTCTTTGTACCATTTGAAATCTGAATGTTTTATGCACCTAAGGTTGGACAACAACTCATCATTTTTATCTTTCAAGTGTAAAGGGTCGTCTCTAAAATGTATATAAATTTCTAATATCAAAGTTAGGATAACATCTTGTATGAGCTCACTATTCTCATATAATATTAACTCAACTTCTTCATTAACTCTAATGGCTTTAATAATATTAAGCCTTTGAGATTCAGTTAAGTGGTAATCTCACTAACCTTTCAATTTCTTGAAAAGTTTGACTATTAGTAACTCAGCTAATGGCATGGTTAGTGGTTCCTAATTAGGTTTTATGGGTGTCATTTATTGAAGCATATTTAATATTCTATTTATATACTAACGATATGTTATACCTAGTCTATTATAAGACAATAGGTTTTTGATCAATATCTATATCAAGGAAAATTGGATTTGATTAATATGGTTTTGCGTTATTTTGTCAATGAAGTTTTTCTAATACCAAGAAAGAAGGTTGAAAGTTATTAAACTCGGTGTTGCTATCTTGTTTAATTATATCAACTTCTTAGGAGCTACTAGTTTTGATCCTACCTTAGCTCCTAGTTTGGATGGTGTTTAAGGTTTGAGAAGTTAAATTTTGGGGGGAGTTAGAGACAATATTTTCATTTATCCTATTTAATTGTCTTTGAATTGCATTGACAAATTCTTCATTATCTTTCTTTCCAGATTGACTTGAGTTGTTATTAGATGCTTCATAAGGCGTAAATATTAGGGTCTTAATCAAACCTTTCTTAGTTATAACTACAGGATTTTCTAAATCTTTCTCCATCCTAGATAGTTCTCCTCCTACAGTATGCAAGTTTTGACATATGATATTTTCCATTTCTTTTGGGTTCATATTCTTACTTTCATTTTTATTTTCAAAACGGAAGTTATAACTATATTTTGTTTGTAAGGAAATTTTATTTTCATATAAAGGAGGGTTTTCTAACTACAATTTCTTTTATGTTGTAGTTTCCCACACCTTTGTTTTGATGTTATTATTAATGGCTTTAAAAGTGTATCTTATGATATTTTCTTAAGCATATATCTCAAACTAACCAAAGAAAAAAAAATTTGCACCCTATAGTTATTGACAAACTCATAACATTTTTCTTAAATTTATTTTCGTTGTTCTAAAAAGTTGTTAAAAATTATAATATTTTCTCTTTGTTTTCTAAAGAACAAAATTCATCATGAAAATATTCTTTATTAACTTCAAATATTTCTCTAACATAAATAACTCATTATTAACATTTTTGTTATTGAGGAAAATGTTGGTGACATTGAGAAAGATTTTTGTTTATTATTTTTGTAAATGGGTTGCAAAATGTGTTTGTTGTAATCAACTCTTTGAAGGTCTGAAGATAGGATATCAGCCATTAAATTCCTAAGCAAATCTTTACTAGGTATTTTTCTTGTAGAAGAGATCCTAGAAACTCTTTTTAGATCAGTAGTAAAAGTTCAGGCACTATCGTCAAATTTAGAGCTCATTGATTTTTTACTAAAAGACAGTTTTACTTCACAATCTTTGTATTACTTTATCTCTTTGATCCTTATATTTGGAATCAAAGGCACAGATAGACCTAGAAAAGCTTCACTTTCAAATATTCACTCTTCAGACAAGCTAATATCCTTCCGTTTATGGACTTTGGGATTACATTGTTAGACTTTGTCAAATCTATTTACTAAAATAGGGTTTTACTTTTTTGGCTATGTATTAGGGCTTTGAAGGCAAGTGTAGTGTTTATGACTTTGTAATGTATTTTGTAAATTAATGATAAAGGAATTGATAAAAGTATTGACCTCTCTGGTTATGAGTAGGCTAAACCAATAGACTTATAAGCCACTCTTTGGCTCAAAACTATTAGGACTACCTACCCTCGGTAGAATGAAACCAATCATCTCAAATAAACATATTCAATACTCTCCTTACACTGTCCACAAGCACTTCTCTTTGATACCAAGGCGCCTTAATAAGGTAAGAAACATATAATAAACAATAAAAGAATAACTTTAATCTTTGAAAAGTCTATTGATAATTGGGAGATTCCTAAGTTAAAAAAAACCAAATTTATCAACAATCAAATTTCAAACTTTTTCAAAATAATGGATTACACTATCATAATAGAGGAACGTGACATTCCCCTCTTAAAGCCCTGTGAAACCATTCACCTATTGACCTAAAGCTCAATGAACAAATACGAAGATAAAAATTTTGATATACATTCATATAGGATTAGTACAAATAGGAGTAAAGCCTTTTTTCTACAGAAGGGTTAAACACTTCCGTATCAATTGTATTAAGAGATGCTAGGCCTTATGGCTTAACGGACTTACAAGCCACTTTTAGGCTCAAACTACCTAATCAATCTGCTATAAGCCCTATATGCAAAATGTGAACCTATATTCTCGAAAGCCCAAAAGCAAAAATAAGTAAATTCAAGTTGACATAATCCTACAACAAGAAGACTATAGCACAACCACATGACTCCATAAAGTTGAAGAACCATTACGAAGATATTGATTATATGAAAAGTCCAAAAAGGATATCCAACTACTCATACTAGATATTAAACGAGCTTCTTCTTTCTTCCAAGCTGTCTCCTCTACCTCTTCCCTATTTGCACAAAGCCAAAGCCTTGTAACATTATTTGCCTAAAGCCAAAAAACGAAGCCTTAAAACCAAAACTTATATTGAAATTTTGTATCAAAATCTTCCACTATTCCTCAAGAATTCTTATTTGCTTTAATATTTGATATTTGCTTATTTTCTGTCTTGTATATTACAACTTGTCGCTATCGACTTGTTACCTATTAAGGCGTAATATTTCATATTTGCTTTGAATATTATAACCTATAGTGGTTAGCTCTACCGCTTATCAGGTTACAGTATTCAATATTTGCTTTTATTTACTTTAATTGTTTCTTTATTGTCGATTTACTTTTAATGTTTTATTGGTGTTTTATAATTAATTATGTCGAGGGCTCTTAAGACAAGAAGATTCTTAAAGAAAATAGTAAAGATTATAGATAAAGAATTAATTGTCATAAAAGAAGAGCATAACCAGTTTATATAATTAAATAGTTAACGAAAAACTCGAAACAAATTTGGTCAAAGGTTTTCCCTTTCAGTTGGAAGTTGAAATTTCAGTAGTGTTAAATAGAATATCATAACAAATTCGTTTAACCAGCATCATTTAGAATAAGCGGGGACTGGTAACAAGGGGAGAAATATGAGATGGCGTGGCTATGGCTTGAGATAGTACGATCATGGAGAAGAAGCAATAAGCAGCTAAACGATGACTAAACTAATTTGGGAACACGCTTAGATCATGTCTCCAGCAGAAAATAACAAAACAAGCAGAACATGTTCCCACATTGTACAAGTACAAAACTTGGCAAGTTTCCTCGATAGTATGAAGCATATCAACTGCCTGAAGTCATCACCCACTTTCAGTTTACAGGATACGATAGGATAGGAAAATGTGCTAAGGATTTTCAGCTGCAGCCGAATTTGTTTCTGATGATCCAACCATTTCCTCCAAAGCATCCATATGGATAGTCATATCATTTTCTCCGTCAGCTTCCCCTACTTCAGTCATTTCCTCATCCCCATCAACAACCGTGGATTCCACTCCATTCTGTGTTGGGTTCGGCTGCTGATGTGATTCCTTGTTATCCTTGTCGACGTTGTCAGGCTTTTGAATCACTTGTGGATATGGATCAGTGCAGATGTTTAACATAGAGGTAACCAACAAATTCTGGACATAAATTGTCAGTCAGTACTTCTAACATCAAGACATTGTGATAAAAAAGCACGCATCAAAATAAAAGCTAATAATTCAATAGTTTGCAAGGTATATTCAGTAAGAAGAATCCTTTGTTGAACAGTTATATAGTTGTCAACAGGATCCCCATTTGGGCGAATACTTGTTCGAATTCTAACCTAAAGAAGATAGAAAACTAGCAATCATAGGTGTATGGCCAAATTACCCACATAACATCAACACATCAGCACCTTAAAACTTGTGAGAGACCTTGCACTATTTTTTTTTTGAAAATTAAAAGATTTCATTAAATAAGAGACCTACAGAAGCTAAAATTTTGTTCTGTAATATAGATTAATTTTGGGCACATTTATTTTCTTGCCCAAAAGATACTAGTTTTATTCAACTGTTCTATTTAGACTAGGTTTTCTTTTTCCATAGCAATGCATATGTCCCTAGAGCAACAATTCTCTACAAACTAGGGCTGAAATTTGGGTGATTTGGGCTGGGACAATAAGGATTATGTTTGAGAAATCTCGTTGCATCAGAAAAAGGAGAAGGGAAAAAAAAAGTCAACGCTGCCAATTGCTGTCTCCAGGTTCTTATACCAGGTTTCCCTACTTTCTATTAGTAATACAGAATATACAGTTATTGAGAGGTCTAAAAGTGAAAATACATAAGGAACTAAATCTTCCAAAATTATTCTATATGTTAAAAGAACTTAATTTCAGCTCCTCCATCAGCTGTCCAGCTGATAAGATGTATGCAGACTACTCAAATAGGGCACTACTGTCAGGTATTTAGTATATGCCATTTCTAGAGCTTGAGGCTGTGCACAGATTTTACTGCAATAACTTTAGCATATCTTTGGGTAGAACAACCATATTTTCAGTCTTTTAACTTAATAATACATCCTGTTTCAGTCCTTGAACTTTAATAATCACTTTATGTTAGGACTTCCATTAATGTTCTTAACAGAATCCTACAACATCCAAGTAAGGACACACGTCATTCACAACTGCATGGACAGCTTGAATTCCGTTGATGCCACATAGGATTTTTGTAAATACATAAACAAAAATCCTAACGCAGAGTGATTAATAAAGTTTGAGGATTAAATTAGCAGGATTAATAGTTAGAGGACTAAAATAAGAAACATCAAATTGGAAGACTTAAAAATATTTTGTCCCATCTTTGTGTTAAAGTAAAGGTCCCATAAGACTAAAGCATTAGAATGTGTTTTGATCTTTGAAACAACCTGAAAATTTTGTTTCAAAAAGTTTGGAAGACCAATGTGGCAATGCAATTGACTAGTCTCTTTTAAAAATATGTAACGTGAATTTGTGACCACATTGGTCGACTAATGTGGAAGAATGGTAGGCCACTGCTATTGTTATTATTCATTATAACGATTAATTTTTTTAAATGACTATTTTAAGTTGTTTTGAGTATAAATAAACCACATATGAGTTATTAGAAGGATCTTGGATATGCTAGAAAGTTGCTAAAAGCCTTATGCATGACATATCATATATTGAGCATTTGTTCATTAATACGAGTAAAAGATGAATATTTTGAGTTAAATTATTGTGTAATTATTACAATTGGAGAAATTGTTTAGGATATATATTGTGAAGATTCCTCTTGACCTTAAGAAGATCTATAAAAGTTTCTCTTTACCTCTGATTCCTCTTCACCCATTCAAAGAAGAAGATAGTGAATTTCTAAATAGAACTTGGGGAGCATAGACTAAGACTTTTTTGGTTGAACTATTATAAATTTTTTTTAATAAGAATTCCCTAACCACTATATATCTTTCACCACTCATCTAATTTGCAAAATATTTTCACAAGAAAATAAGAAGCGAATCTTCTATACATTTACAATTTACTTGTGCAGATTCAGTTTAATGTATGTATATAATTGTGTTTTATCATATTGCCCTTTGTGTATCATAAAACAATACTAATGATGTTTATTATACTATTTCGTGGGTAATATACATATCTATTATGTAATTATATAGGCTTTTGCTTAGTGAAAAGCTGGCGTTCAATGTTAATCAAAATCCTAAAATTAGGAACAAACTAACTTTTTTCCCCGACTAAACAGGATATAGTATCTTGAAAAATAGGAGACTTGAACAAAAAATAGAAATACAAATTGAATATATCAAAATGACTTAATTGATGGGTTTGGGCTAAAAATGTTCCAGATGTGTTCAAACCAAGTTGAAAGTACTGTTAAATAAAAATTTGAAGAAGAAGAAGGAGAGTTGGCAAAAGGATATAGTAATGATGGAAAAAGAAATTAAGAACAAAGCACATAATCAATGATGTACACAAACCTTTTCAAGTGCTAAGGCAAGCTTTGATAGATTTGGGTAGATGCTTCTTGCACCCAAGAGAATCTGCTGATTATAAAAGCCAACCATTAAAAGTCTTATATTAAATAAATGAACATGGTAGATCCACAATCATGAACAAATAAAAGAAATGAAATGCAGTTAATATTTGTCTGCAGGTTCTGGGCATAAAAGCTAAAATTGTAAGCAGTTATATTTATTAACTAGATTGCCATCTTATGACCAAGAAACTAACATCGGTTTAAGTAATGCACTGATCTTCAGTAAATGAACTCCATCAGCATCATAACAATTTTAAATCACACCTGAGTGGACAACTTCATATATCAAGCACCAAGCACAATAATTATTATCTTTCAACTTATGATTTTGTCAAGCTCAACTAGAGAGTCTGACCCAAATGGTGAGAAATGGTATAACGAGAGGATAATTGGAAGGAAAATTTAAGAATATAGTATGCATAAAAATCACCTCGCAAAGCCTCTGAAGAGTAAATGGAGGACCTTCATCAAAGCTATTAAGAGCTACAAAACAAAAACAGAAAATATCACAATAGATTCCCAACACAACTAATTTAAAAGACATAAAAAGTACTTCCAGTATTTAAACTTACTGAATCGTTATAAATTAGTTAAATAATTTAAAAGACAAAAAAGGTATTTCCAATATTTAAACTTACTGAATCATTATAAATTAGTTAAGTCTTTTCATCTACGTCAAAAAGAATAGACTAGCAAAAGTTCAAGACGTCTTTACTTCCAAGGTTTTAAAAACCGGACCAGATGCCAGTTCGACCGGAAATATTATAAACCGGCCAGCCATCCGGTTCGGTTTTATTTAGTAACCCCTATATATAAAAAACCGGTATATACGGAAGTTCAGATTTCAGAAACCCAAACTCTCTCCTCGCCTGTACTCTTTGCTCTTCAGTCTTCACCATCTTCTCTTCACAAATCACCTCACCTCCACAGCCACGTTTGGTAACTTTGGTTGCCCCCCTTTCGTCCCACTAGACCATTTCATCATAACATTTGATTGTTTCTCTACGAGTGCACCCAACCTAAAGCTTACGATAGATGTGGACGAGTTTTAGCCGAGCTCCACCAGGCCTGGGGGAGGAGGAGGCAAGGCCAAGCTGAGCTAAACGTAAACATATGAAGGGCATGTCTGTTAATTGCACTCTGCTCCTCCTTCAAAGTAAAAACTTCGTTGTCCCCCTCTACTGGTTGAAGAAGATGCCCATCTCTCTTTTCAACCCTTCTGCAATCACTGTAGAATTTTTGCTTTTCTACACCATCTTAAGTCATCTGCCCATAAATCATCTCGTCCCACTCAGTTTCTGACATTTTTTGTTGGATACTAGGACTTCAGTCTCTCTCTAGTCTTTACCCCTTGGATAAAATTGTATAATATACTATAGCGTATATAACTCACAAATTAATGGCCATGATGTCTAATTACACAGGCACTAACGTTGACTTGCTCCTGAGGTTCTAGTTTTGAACCTTTCTTTTCCTATTATGATGTCTAACCCTCTCACTTTACTACCCTACATTACTAATTTATAATTGCTACACATACGTCGAATAAAAGCATAATCTACGAGTTTGGATACAGTGGTAAAAATTTGGAGGTTTTAAAGATGATGAAACACGTCCTTTAAAAATACATTTTTTATTTTTATTATTATTTTAAATTATATATTAGGCTCATATTTTTCCATTATTAATTCATTATATAATAATAGACATTAGTGTATTTTTACTTCAATAAAATATTTTATTTTTACTTACTATTATAATTTTTTTTATTATATACCAGTTTGATAGCGGTTTAATACCGATTGAACCTTTAAACCTTAAAACTTTACTTTGACCGATTCGATGTCTAGTCTGGCTTTTAAAACATTGTTTACTTCTTTTGTAAGATGATGAATGGACTTGATACAATGAACTCACTAAACCAAGCGGCACAATGTTAAGGCTAACATATGCAATGAAATAAATCTAAAATAAAATTAATCATACTTGCAATCTAATTATTTTCACAGTTATATGATAAGTCACATTAAATGTGCACTTAATCTAACAAGTCTTACGGACCTATTAGCCATTTATAAAGTAATAATAGAAGCTCAACTTTAATGATTTCTCTCTTTCAAAAAATTCATTAGATCTCAATAATTAAAAACAAAAAGATTATACCTAGTTAAAATTAAACATGTTCTAGAACTGATAGTAGGATCGTCCCATGGAAAAACAAAAAACTACTAGCTTTACAAATTTCAAAAATTAGGATAAATCAAAATTTTGGTTCTATGTCCAGGAACTCACTAGTGGATAATTTAAAAAAATACAAGAAAAGTCACAGCATTTCAAAATAAGCCATCAGTACAAATCCACACAAGCTTAACGTAACTAGGAAATTAAAAGATTACTAGCTTTACAAATTTCAAAAATTAGGACAAATTAAAATCTTGGTTCTATATCTAGGAACTCACTAGTGGATAATTGAATAGAATACAAGAAAAAGTCACAGCATTTCAAAATAAGCCATCGGTACAAATCCACACAAGCTTTAAGTAACTAGGAAATCAACACCCTAAAAATATTAATAAGCAAAAAAGCTACTGAATACTGATTGCAACAAAAACAAAATCTAATCCCAACTAAACGAAAAAATTGACCACAAAATCACACTCAAATGTTTGATCATCTACATGTTATGTCATTGTCTTTTGAAAGTAATTTTCCCCCTTTATCAATAGAAGGTGTAACAATGATGTATCATTTTGCTGGAGTATTCGATAAAAAGTTCCAATGTCGAGACCCACACATACCTTTTAGTAATGTCAAGATGATTGGAAGAAAGTTCCTAGCCGATATTTATAAAATTTGGCTGTTGAAATTTCTGTTCGGAATATACCCATTTACTTTTCTGAAATTTCAAGTTTGACATGGTTGGAATTTTTTATCTTTGGTTGCGGGAAATTTAGCAAAATAAACAAGCAATGGAAGGTGGGGAATTACTTACTCCTAGAGTCTAAGAAGCCCTCATAAAAAAAGCATCACAATTTGTAGTTGAAAACTCAAGTTTGTAGATAAAATTCATTTTTTTTTCTTTTATTGAAGGGTCGTACACATATATATAAAGAAAGGTTCTCAGAACCCTTATCCTAGCAGTAAAGGGATTCCCAACTAAAATATCAAAAACATAATTGAATCTTACTCTAATAATGATTCTTTATTCTTAAATAAGCTTAAGCCATAAACAAAATAAGATAACATATCAAAAATTTAATATCACTCCCTTTATAATACCTAGCATAAAACACATTTTAGCTTTTTTTAACCATGCTGTCACCTCAACTCCTACTCTTTATCCTACCATTTTAAAGCTTGTAGTTGAGTGATTTGCCCTTTGTTATTTTTTTATAAACTCTAAACTCTTATTCATCAATACACACTTAGAGATAGAGGCATTGAAATTTTCCAGGTGACTTCAACACATTAATGTTTCCTCCTCCCAAAGGCAAATCTCCAATAGAAAAATGACCTTAACATTTCCTGATGTACCGAAAACCTAAAAGGTTCCTTTTTAAAAAAAGGAGGATGCTAGCAGTTTTTCCTTTGGTTACTAAGCTTTATTTACTTAGCAAAGCATCTCCTTATTAACCAATTTTTTAAAAAAAAATAACGCGGGAACTTCACTTACGTTAAAATTTCCCTGTCTACTTTATGTTTTCAAAAGCTTTCTCCAAGATAATTTATAGAACTTGTTTGAGATTCATGTGTTAGTATCAGCATACTTGATAAAAAATCTTTTTGACACACATTAAATGTTGTCTCCCTCAGTCATGCCTCCGATGCTATCATTTATTTAACAATCCCTTAATTCAAACAACAGGTTAAATGTCCTTCAACCATTGATGCCTACATTATCTCCAACATTTCCACATAAAAACTTTATGTACATCTTGCACAAGTTTAAAGAACTAAACTTTTCAATAATCAACTCCAGCACTAATTGGTCCTTGTAGAGGATTCAAAAAGAAATTCTTCATTTTATCTCTAGAGGGCGCGTCTAAAAGGAGATGAATTCAAACCCAAATTTCAATAGAAGACACAAGCCTAACAACTTGATAGCAGGCTAAACAAAGTTTTGGTGGAGAAGTAAAACTATATCTTCTCTTGATGACTTGCTGGTCGAGGATATGTTGTTCGAAGTGGGAATCTTAGATAAACAAACTTGTAGGTTTACAAAATAAGCATGTTTCTAACACTAATATAGTTTTCTCCTTCGCTTACGCATTACCTGTTGTCATTTGGAGAGATGGACATTGATAGAATAACCTCTAAGGTTGAGAAGTTTCATGACAAATATGTGGAACCTAGTTAAAAAAAAGGATGCAAAAGAGCCATAGCAAGGAAAAAGGTAGGAAAGACGAAAGCAAATCTTTGAAATCATCGAAGAAGACCTCCCACAAAGAGAAAATAATAGATCCACCAAAAGTTCAAGTCTTCTATAAGCCACTTATCATTCAATTGGATCCTGATAGGATTGGACTTGAGCAATTCTCTGCCCCTACCTTGTGCCACAAAGGGAGACACCTCGCCATGAAGATGAAGTTTTTATTCCCATTAGACCATAAGAGTTGCAGATTTTGTTTATGGGTTTGATGGTGTTCCATTGCAAATCTATAGCATGGTGATATTACCAAAATGTATGCAATATTTGAACAATGTTGAATGGGAAACTATCAGGAGACACTCAAAGCATAACATCATCTTGGCATGGGATTAACTTGGCTTACTTGTTATTTACATAGACTTGTAAGAAATAGCTATGATTAGGCATTGGAAGCTCAAAAGATATAGAATGAAAAGGTTGTGATGGAGTTTGGCAAGCTTAATTTGTCAAATGTAATCTTTAAAAATTCAACAACAACTTGCGGAAGGAGAGCGGTGCATCGAAGAAAAGAAGAAAGAAGCCCAAAGTCATGCAAAACTTGCAACAGAACATGGAGTTCTTGACAGGCCAAGTGAATAACCTAAAGGATGAATGTGAGTACGTGAATAGGAGTCTTTGTATGGTAAATCATTTAAGCTTGTTATGTGTCGTGCTTCTTTAAGGAGCCAAACCATTGAAATGTGGAACTATGACAACGTTGCACACTCATTCATTTCAAGCTTGCAAAGATCTCATCCAAAGTTGACCATTGATCACTTAAAAGACATTCCCAAGAAGTCCACAAAGCCCATAACAAGTACAAAAGCCAACAAAGATGATTTCGTGTATCTTCTTGATGATGAAGAAAAGTCAACCTCAGATAATGCTGATGGAAGTAACAATGTCAAAAAGATGAGGAATATCTAGGTCGTATGTCCAATTCTTTTCCTAGAATTCTGAACACTTTAATTTTTGGATATCGATCATGTCTACATACCTTTCTATTTTTTTAGTTGAATATCAGCTTTGGGTTGCTTATTTAGCTGATGGTAGACCTTTTCAATCAATGGTTGCTTTATATCTTCATTTGGCATCATTGTGGTATTTTTATACATGTTTTGCATCTTTCAAATATGTTAGTTTAATAATATAATTATAGGTATGTTTTGGCACTTCAAGAAGTTACAACTTGTTAAGGCCTTGTCCTTACAGTTGGCAAGTTTCTCACTGAGCTTTTGCAATTGACTTTTAACTAACAGAGAGAAGAATTAAGCCTAAACTACCATATAACAAATGATCACCATATGAACCACCACCACAAAGGCAATTTCCAAACTAAACCAACACATAAATACAATCGTAAGCCAATCCGCATTAAAAACTATCAATTTCCACTATTATCGACATTACACAATTATCCTCAAAACTAGCTCCATTCTAGATAAACGTCTTGTTAGTCACAACTTATTCATGCGACAAATACATGAAACTCTACCCCGCCAACTAACTAGACTTGAATATCAGCCTAAAGCACCAAACTCATGGTACACCTTTTAATCTTTTACAATGTATGTATGCCTACTTACTAATTTATTCATCAATTTGTTCGCTTATATAATATAGTAGCCAAAACTAGCTTGCATATTTAAGATGATCACTAAAGAATGCATGCTTTGAATCACACAAAAGACTAGTATGTCCAATACAAATGAATTAGTCCCACTTTGCTCTTGAAAAACATGTCCCTATTAACCTTCCCTTAGCAAAACCAATTACTATAACTTCATCATGGGCTACTGATGTCTCACTATGGTTTCCATCAAAACTTAACTTGCCTAAAGAATATTCATTATGAAACAACACAAAAGAACGATAGAGAAAGATGACAAAGAATTTTTGTTTCTACTTAAGTTTTTTTTTTGGGTGGAAATTTTTTTATACTTAAGTTGAAGCTTCAAGAACATTATATTGCAATTAGGTGAACTTCGTCGAAAACAAAGATAACCTTAGCGAAAGACATATGAAAAAAGTTTTCATGTATACCTAAAATTATGCTTCAAGAACATGTGTGTACTCTTTATACCTCATCCAAACAATACTCAGAATGCTTATATTTTCTTTCATTAGCTCATCATGCCCATTTACACTGACTATATAATCATAAATGCATGTAAGGATGATCTTTGTCACAACAAAGAAAAATCAAAGCAAGGATAACACTCAAAGTACCTTCATCCAACCTTTTCATGAGGTCAAAAAAAGTTTCTCCTAATGAAGCATTCTGATCTTCAATGGCCATGTTTGCCTCAGGATATTCTGATAGAACCTTCATAACCCATAAGAAAAATGGGGAATCAATGTCAAGTACATCATCTAGATGATAATGCAATTTCTTAGCATTGTCAGGCATCAAATATTTATCAATGTGAACTAAAAATAAATGCTATCGTACCTCCCCATACCTGCTTCAGTTGAAAAGACAGCACGCCCTTCAACTTTTCCCAATCATGCCTGAGATATAGCATGCAACATATATAAACAACATCAGAAGTTCTAACCAACCACAATCGTGGGAGTAATACTATGTTGGTCAATTACACCTACCTAAACATTGATACCACAATGCAACAAGATTGCAACCTTCTTTTTGTGAAATTTCAAAAGCTAGATTGAACCAGAGCTAATTCCAAACATATAGCAAGAATTTTTTTTCCTAGTCCAAAAGCTTTGATATTGATGTAGGACAGCTTAGAGGTTGGGTGTTTAGGATATTTCGGTGGGTTAATAATAGGAATTGAAGAGTAGATTTCTAGGAATCACACCTAGAAGAAAATAACCTAAGCTTCACACCTAGGGTTTTTAGGAGTCACACCTAAGAAAAGATTGTTTCACACAATCAAAGTAGCATAAAAGCTTGAAAATTTATTAAGCAAATC
>JAOTAY010000007.1:9943915-9993456 GCA_025629805.1 Erythroxylum baracoense | reverse complement strand
CTAAAACTCAGCTGAACCTTCTTCTTCCACTTCTTATCTCCTTTATCTTTCTTTCCTTCTTCTTCTTTCTATGCTTCAGTTTTTCCTTCTCTTCTTCTAGTTTCTTCTACAACTTTCTCTCTTTTTCTTTCTTACTATACACGACTCTCTTCGCTTCTTTTGTTATTAGTTTAAGACAAAATTTTATCTTTCCAAGCTTACCCTTCCATATTTAATCTAATGCCTTTTAACTCCTTAGCTTAATTCTAACTCTTCCTTTTAATCTATGCAACCACATGTAATTAATTATATACCTAACTAAACTCAAGAAATTGCTAATTCAAGAATTCTAATTTATATTCTTGCTTGCTAAATTAATAAAAAAAATTTTAAAAAAATTCGGGGTATATAGCTGTACTTGATTTAACTCAAAGACCATTATGCATAATATTTTCAAATTTCACTAAACTTGTTACCTTTGAGTTAAAATCTAGATTAATTCATTTATTACCTAACTTTCATGGTCTTGTAGGTGAGGATGCACATAAGCATCTTAAGGAACTTGATGTGGTGTGTTTGACCATGAAGCCTCACGAGGTGACCAATGAGCAGATCATATTGAGGGCCTTCTTGTTCTCACTCAAAGATGCAACAAAGGATTGGCTATTTGACTTACCGGCTGGAAGCGTGAATACTTGGTTAGAGATGAAGATTTTGACGAAGGATTGCTATCGATGGAGTGCAGTTTGGTTAACGCGGCAAGCGGTGGGGCACTTTGCGAGAAGGCTCCCATTGAAGCCAAGATATTACTTGAGCGGATGGTCACTAACACCTAACAATTTGGCACTCGCAACGATGTTCAATGAGTAAACGAGGTAAGCAATTCATCCATTGAACATTGTTTAAATGAACTAACATCTTTTGTGAGATAAATTGTAATTGGACAGGCATAAGTGAAAGTGTGCAGGATATGTTCAAACACGAGCCATCCAACTAATGAGTGCCCAACGTTGCAAGAGGGGAGGATGGAGTACGTGAATGCATAGGAAATTCCTGAACTTATATAACTCGTACGTGCAGATGTATAACCCAGGTTGGCGGAATCACCCCAACTTAAGCTATGAAGAGAACCGACAGCAAAATCACTTCCAGAATTTTTTGTAAGGTGGACAACAATTTCAACCAAGGGCATAAGGAGCACAAGGAGCCCCTTCTTCCAGTTTAAGTAACAATCTAGATGAATTTATCAAGGTTTTTACTACTAACAGTCTTCAGTTTCAATAAGATATGCAGCAACTTTAACAGAGTATGCAATAGCTTAGTCAGAGTGTACAACAAATCCATCAAGAATCAAAAGCAAGCACACAAAATTTGGAAAACCGAATGGGTTAGATGGCAGTGAGGCTCGATCGCCTAGAATCACAAAGTGGAGAAAAATTGTCATCCCAACCTAATGTAAACCTGAAGAATTTCAGTGCTATAACCCTGAGGAGCAGAAAGGAGATTGAGGATCCCAAGAGAACCCCACCAAAGATTGTTATCAAGGAAAAGATCAAGAAGGAATTAGGAAAGGAAGAAAATTTGTCATCAAGTATGAAGGTGAACTTTGAAAGTCCCAATATTATTAAAACTAGCCCTCCACCTTTTCTGAGCAGATTGATAAGACCAAACAAGGAGGAGAAGGACAAAAAGAGATATTGGAGACTTTCTAAAAGGTGGAAGTCAATAAACCTTTACCTGAGGCGATCAAGAAAGTACCAGGGATGCCAAATTCCTTAAAGAATTGTATACACGTAAGAGGAAACTGAGGGATGATGAGAAAGTGATGATGGGTGAGAATATGTCGACAGTATTCAGAAAGAAGATGCCTCCAAAATGCCAGGATCTAGGTATGTTACCTTTCCTTGAAAAATTTGTAATATTGTGATCAATAGAGCTATATTGGATTTGGCTACTTCTATTTATTTGATGCCTCGTTTTATTTATGGTTATTTGAATTTCGGCCCATTGAAAGAAACGAGTGTAATCACACAACTAGTAGACCAAAATAATGCTTATCCTAATGATGTGGTTGAGGATGTTTTGGTACAAGTGAATAAGTTAGTGTTTCTTACAGATTTCTATGTTGTGGATATGAATAATGACAGCTCATGTAATCTAATACCTATCTTGTTCTGGAGACCGTTTCTTAATATAACTCAAACTAAGATAAATGTTTGTGAGGGCACCCTCATAATGGAAATTAATGGGGAAGTGATTCATTTCAATATTTTTTATGTCATGAAACATCTTTCTGATGATCATTGTGTTTTTTATGCTGATGTGATTGATCCTTTGGTGCAGGAAATGTTTAAATTAAGTTTAAGGGATCATTTGGAAACAGTTTTAACTGAGGATATGGAAGTAGAATCGAACAATGATGTTGAGATGGGAGAAGAACTTATGAAAATGATAGTCACCTTGGGCTCATTAGAAAACTCTCCAAAAAGGTATAATTTGACTTCTATACAATTACCTGAAGCTCAGCAGAAGTTGTTACCTTCTGATGTGCAGGCACCAGAATTAGAATTGAAGCCACTCCTTACACATATGAAGTATGCCTATTTGGGAGATAAGTAGACTCTTCTAGTTATCATTTCGTCAGAGTTGACCTCAAATCAAGAGGAGTCATGTGGACTATCGTGGATATCCAAGGGATAAGTCCTTCCTTATACATGCATCACATTTTATTAGAGGAGGATGTAAAATCCACAAGGCAAACTAAGTGTAGGCTGAATCCTCAATGCTGAAGCTTCTCAATGCTGGGGTTATCTACCTAATTTCTGACAATAAGTGGGTAAGTCTTGTCCAGGTGGTCGTGACAAACCAGGAAGCTAAGTTGGTTTCCACCCAAGTGCAAAGCCAGTGGCGAGTATGGAATTATTATAGAAAAGTTAAATTCTGCTACTCGTAAAGACCACTTGCCCCTTCCTTTTATTGATCAGATGCTTGAGAGATCGGCTAGTTATGACTATTATTTCTTTTTAGATGGATTTTCAGGTTATCTTTAGATCCCAATCACACCGAAAGATCAGGAGAAGACCACATTTATATGCTCATTCAGTATGTTTGTCTGTCGAAGGATGCCATTTGAATTATATAATGCACTTGCCATGTTCCAGAGGTGTATGGTAAGCATTTTTTCCAAATATGTTAAGAAGATTATCGAGGTATTCATGGATGATGATAAGTGTGAATTGCATCATATTTTAGGGCTTAATTCAATATGTAATTAATTGTTAATTCAATCATTTAGTATGTGTTTTAAGTGTTTGATGGGTTAGTAAAAGTCTTTGAGCTTAATTATTACATTTTTTAGGTACCTTGATATGTTTGTTAGTGTTTCTTGGTCAACATCAAAGAACAGAGAAGTTTTAGAGACACTCGGGCTGAAACAATGACCCACGATCATGGCTTATGATAGAAGCACTAGAGTTAGCCCATGATCGTGGCCCATATGTCACGATTGTGATAAAAGCCTAGGACACGACCCACGATTGTGGCTTGCTTGCCACGATCATGACATAAGGCTCAGATGTGGCCCACGATTGTGTCCTGCATCAGGCAGACGCACAAACACTACAAACGTCAAGTTTTGAGGGAGATTTTGGATCTTTTAGACCCCAAAAAAACCTTAGGGCTACCCAGAATACAAAAGGTATATAAAGAATAAGACAAAGAAGATGAGAGAGCTTCTTACATCAGCCACTTTCGAGAGAATTACTGAGCGAATGAGAAAGAGAAGAAGGAAGAAAGAAGTGGAGATAAAGCTGACATCGACATACTTTGCACTAAAAGATTAGCCAAAGCCATGGCTAAATTCTCATAATTCGGAGCATGTAACAATATGGGAACAATTAGTGCAAGCTTTCCTAGCTAAAAACTTTCCATTAACAAAGACGTCTCGAATTGTCAAGGAGATCATAACCTTTCAGCAGTATGACGGAGAGTCCCTCTATAAGGAGTAGGAGAAATTCAAGGAGATAAAAAGAAGTTTTCCTCATCATAACCTACCAAGAGAGATGTTATTATAGACATTTTATAATGGTGTAAATGTAGCGACTAGGAGTGAAATTAATATAGGCTAGTTGATGAGAAAAACTATCAATGCTGCATACGATCTTATATGTTGGCTTAAAAACAAAAAAATTATCAGAACAAAAAAGGGGTTTTGTGCGTGGATTTTAAATAAGAACATATGCTTAGGTTTTAAAGAGAATAGAAAAGTGGGTCTTTGGTGGAGGCTCTTGTGGGGCTGAAGAAAAACTATATTGGGAGATCTTAGTTTTAATAAAGAGAAGGGGCAAAGCTCTCAACCTTGGGAGACCCATAGAGGGGTAGCTTCTCGACATCGAGAGGCAACATTGACGCTGATGACTCGATTAAGCATTATTTCCTTGTTTTTTTATTTCTTTCTCTTTTTAGAAATTGATTTTGTTATCCTATACGTATAGATTTGGGTTTCATGTATGAATGATGGTGTTATCGTTATGGTTTAATTATTTGTGTATGAATCCATTGGGTATTGGGGAAACATGATTTTAATGCATTCGTTGGATCATTTTATTACAAACCCATTACTAGAATATTCAATGTAATTTGTAATTGTTATGTTGAAATTCAGTTGTAGTGACTAATGGTTTGTAATCATTATGGATAACATAAACTAGGTTAAATGACGCATCATAGGTGGTTATTACCATGATTAATCGGTTTCCTAATTCATAATGCTACTTGATAAGCATAAATTGCATTTGGTTTTAGGGCATAGTTTGATATGTGTTTAGCCGTTAATTCGATCATTCAATGTGTGTTTAGGTTAAAATTGTGTTAGTTTGTTAATTATTTGTGTTTTAAGTGTTTTATGGGTGAGTACAAGCTTTTGAGCTTAAATATTATGTTTTTGAGGTACCTTAATGTGATTGCTAGTGTTTCAGGGTCAATATCAAAGAACAGAGGAGTTTTTAAAGACATTTAGTCCAAAACAACGACCCGTGATTGTGGCCTGACATGACAGAAAACTCATATATAGGCCACAATTATGGCACAGAAAGCTCAGATGCGCAAACACTAAAGAACGTCAAGTTTTGAGGGATTTGTTGGACCTTTCGGACCTAAAAAGAACCCTAGGGTTACCCAAAACAAAACAGGATATTTAAAGAACAAGAAAAGAGGTAGAGACAGAGCTTCTGCATCAGCCACCTTAAGAAATCCTTGAGAGAATTCATCGAGAGAATGAGGAAGAGAAGAAGGAAGAGAGAAGAGGACCAGAAGTTAACTCTATGTCCTTCCCGAATCAGGAGGTTTCCTGACATTTCTGCCTCCCTTCCTCCATTTTGATTATATTGCTTATTTATTTTCAGTTTTATCATTGTATAAAATTGGATTGAATAGTTGATGATAGGATCTAAATGTTGAGGATGTTCTAAACTAACCTTCAGAGTTTTATTCTTGAATTAATAAAATATGATTGTTTATGTTTTTATTAGATTTATTGTGATTTAATTCTGTGATTGGATAATTTGATAATAAACTGAGAGGGTGAATCGAATGAAAAACGATTAAATTGGGCTAACAAGAGTTAGGTGATTTATTAGAAATTAGAATTAAATCAAATTGTTAAATTGCGCAAAGAGAGATCTTGCATAGGTTTTCGGTAGTTTATTAAAGAACTTCATAACTAATTAGAGTTTTGGATAGATTGTAAATTGAGAAATTGTGACCTTCATAATCTAATTAAGGTTTATGATTTAGGGTCAATGGTTATAACTTGAGAGAGAGTAATCAACCCTATGATCTTCTAGAACCAACAATCTAGTAATTCATAATCAGTTAGATTAGCATTAAGATAGGTAAAATTTCCTTTGGTGTGTTGCAATTGCTTAGTAATTAGTATTTCTGTGATTGATTGAATTAAGTTTTCGTTTTTAGTTTCGTGCAATTTGAATTTTTGTATTTATTTTTGGCCTTAGATTTTAGGATTATATTATCCCTCCTCGTGGGATCGACATCTTAGGTACTACGCTAAAATACCGTGGCTTTCGGATTATCGAGGGTTATTTATTAAAACTTACACACAACAAACACCCGATCACTACTACCCAATTGAATATAGAGATTGTATCCTAGGTTATTCGGTAGTTAGGTTTAATTAATGATTATTTCTTAATTGAACAATACCTAAGGGAAAACTTAGGTTAATTATTAATCCACGATTAATAGTTGCTAAGAGAGGTTTTAGAACAACAAATCATTGCAATATGTTTAATTAGGGTGTAGAACGAGATTAAACCAAAGAACCGGGTCCCTATCAAATTCCCCACTTTTGTCATTTTTTTTACATGTTTCCTTTAAATTGCTTTTTTTAGTTAGTTTAGGTTTATTTTATTTTCTTATTTTTAAAACCAAAACCCCCTAAATCTAAATACCAATTTTTTACATTTCAATAACTTTATACACACACTCTGTGAGATCGACCTAGACTCACCACTATTACAGTAGTAATATTCTAGTTTAATTTGGCTAGCATTATGATGCACAAATAATGTCCTAGGCCAAGATCAACTCTGTTTGAGCCATTTCTTCTGAAAAGAACTTAAAGATGAAAAAGTCATCCTAACTCTCCAGCTTGTTTTCCAAGCTAAGCTTTCTCTAATTTATGTTTACTTACTAGTGAAATAGTGGAAAAGATAACAATCTGCTTAAAAACTAACCTACAAAGGTAGCACTCTATTTCCTTACAACATTGTCCATAATCTTAGTAGGTAGGGAGATCGGTGTATCATTGAATAGTGGAGGAAAAAATTGAAGCTTCTTAAATATTCTAGGATCCCTTACCACCCTCCTCCAATTTTGTCATATGTTCTACTTCTCTCCTATTAGAGGACTTATTTACAATGCTAGGGTCAGATTTTGGTTTGGAAAGGCTAGGAATGATGTGTTAAAGAGGAGATTCGGTGTGCTAGGAAGCAGGTTAGGTGAAAAACAATTGGGTTTGCATTCTAACATTTTTACCTATAACCGTAAAATGTCAAATGAAATATGAAGTAGGAAATTTTAACATGGGAGTAAGTTACTTAAAGAGTTAAGCAGTCCAAGTTAGGACTAATTTAGGTCAGAAAGAAAGGTTAGAGGAAGTATGGAGAAAATGAGAAAAATGGAAAAGTAAAAGAGATAAGGGAGCTTCTCTCACCACATCACGTTGCCTCTAATTAAAAAAGAAAATTACAATATGCATCATACCTAAAGCGTAATAAGCACATTTATTTCACATAGGTCATAGGAGATAAGATGCATTATCAAACCAATGTTGGACATGAAGTACAACTACCACTATAATCACTTTATTTATAAAGAAAAATAGTACAAAATTGACACTAATTATATAACATGTTAGAGGATATTTATGTGGCAGACAAAGAAGAGAAAAAGAAGCAGAAAAAACATATATCCGTTTTGGATCTATAATAGGTTCCATTTCTCAAAGATTAAATACATGATTGTGGGATTCTTCAAGTTTAATTCATCTAGAAATATATTTTGTAATATTAATTATTGATATTTGTATTAGAACTAATCAAGAGGGTTTTAGTAGACTTACATTAAATTTTGTTAAACTTCTCTTATATATAACAAGCATTGGTTCTTAGAGATAAAGTTTATAACTTTAAAAGCATGAAGATGATAAAGACACTTAGAAATTGTGTTTAACTCAAATTTCCTACCTTTTGGTATATTGTTCCATTAATGAGCCCTTTTATCCTAGTATAAATTTGATCTTTTTTGTACCCTTTTTAAAGGAACCTTGAGTTAAAAAAAATATTTATTCTATAATTTATGATTAATAAAGCTTATGCCTGTGATTTGATGTGGTTTTTGATAATGAGATACAAGGAAATTAGTGTGGAGAAATGGTAAAGTGTATGGAAGTAGGATTGGAAATGGGGAATCCTATTAGGCATGTCAATGGTCGATCGTGGCCCAGTCAACCTAGGCCAAAAACGGGCTGGGCCAGGACATAATTGCCACCCCTAAATCCTATGTCAATTTTAGATAAAAGAATAAAAAATAAAATGCTGAAAATTATTGGCATAGATTCTTGTGTGTGAAATATCTGAAAGAAAAGTGTTTCACCAATGATATTGACTAAGTTAAATTACGTATTGATGAATAGGATTTTCCTAGTTAGATATACTTGTATGTCTTGACGGTGGCCATAGATACATTAAGTATATTATTATTTCAACCTAAATAATCAATTGCATATAAAAATTAGATATTCGTATAAGTAAACCTCAAATCCCTAGTTCTTATATATTTGATTTCTTTTATTAGTTTATTTGTTGTGATTTAGTTAGTTTATTAATTTAATTATCTTAAAATTAGTTCTCTTACATGAACATGTATTCCCTTAGATAACTTCTTTACCTTAGCAAGGTCTAGGAATATGTGTCAGATTTTTTTTAATTTAGAGATAAGGTGAAGGACCTTAACTTATTCCAGTTATCATACCATAGTAATGTGTTATCTCCTCTTATAGACATTCTCTTAAGTTTAGGAGTTGTAACATGGTCCAAGAAGACTCTACTATAGGTTTAGCATTTTAGAAACTCATCTTTTTAGGTATTGGATATGGATTCATTACACTCGTGATGATTCTTAGCCAGTATGGAATCTATAGATTATTTTAACAATTAAGACCTTGTTTATACTTTTAATGAGGAAAATGCCAAGGCCCATCTCAATTTTAGGTAAACACACCTTAGATCATTTGATTATTAATGTTAAATTCTTTGAGGCATCACTAAACTAAAGGAAGTTCCTCATTGTTCCTTCTATAGCCTTGGTTAGGTTCTTAAAAAGTCTCAAATGTGAAGATTTATAAACAGGCAACTTGTTGAGTATTAGGATAGTGAGCTAGACCTTACCAATATAAAAGACTTTTATTACTCCAATGACTATTTTTTTTTTTGTATATTGTCAAACAATAGTTGGCAATCTCCAAAAGATGAACTCTTGGTTGGCATTAGCACTCCGAAGTAAGTGAAAAAGAGGTCCCTTAAATTGAATACCTATAAAGTTGGACAGCCAACCTACAAAGTGGCTAGCTCCTAATAAGATAAACAAATGACTTTTTTCTCTCTTAATAGAGAAACATGAGAGATTTTTTAAAATATTTAGAATGTTCATTAAAGAGCTAGCTGAATTGGATGCAACACCACAAAGTGACAATAAATTATTTGAAAATGACAAATAATATATACTTAACTCTTTACATTTATTGTGAAACTTGAACTTTCCCTGAAGTTTATACTATATCCAATTAGTATTGACAACACCTCGACACGTAAGGTAAACAAGCAGGGATAGTGGGGGTCACCTTGTCTTAAACCTTTAGATCCCTAGATTAAGTGAATAAGTTCACCATTGATCAAAATGCTATAAGTGGTAATTGAGATACATTGCTCAATTTGTTTGACAAACCTTAAGGGGAACCCAAAAGCCTCTAAAGAGTGTAGAATTGAGTTCCAATCAATAAAATCAAAAGATATAAAAATATATCTTCATATAATAACTCTTAAATGAGTGTTTCCTATAGTAATTTTTGAAAAATTCATGAGCTAATAAGATATTAAATGTTTAAAAGAGAGTTTTGAACTTATAAAGCTTCAAAATAATTCACTAAAACTAAACTCTCTTTATCTTACTTTCACTAATCACTTGGAGATTGGTAAAGTTTAATCTAGTTTAGGTAAAAAAAAGGTTTTAGCTTCTATAATAGCCTATTATATGTTGTATAGTGCTTTGGATTAAGCCTTTGCAGTTCCTTTTCCACCATTTGAAGGTTTTATAGCCATGGAAATTTGTATCTACTCCTTTAGCAATAACCTCCTCATAGATCTCTAGTTTGGTTAATAATTATTAAACTTGAATGGGCTTTCCTCCGAGTCCTCTCTATAAGATAATAAATTTCAATAGGAGAATAGTTTGAAGTCAGATGATCACTGAAAATGGTTACATTGGTAGGGAATTTAGATAACCATAACTGATTAACAAGCGACCTATCTTTTTTTCTCTTAATGAACCATCTCTCACTCTATCCATTATTCTAAGAAAATAAAGTTTCTATACATCTCAAGTCTGTAATTTCAATCCAACTTGCATATGATCTAAAATCATCATTGAAATTTCTTAAGTTAATGTTACTCTCAACTTCTAATGAGAATTTGTTTCTATTGAAATCTATAATGATCATCCATGGAACATCTATATTAGTATGAATTGCTTTCAGATTATTTCAAAGTGGAGTTGTTTGGAAAACCAAGTTTGCAACATAAACAAAAATAAAGTAAACCAAATCAAGGTAAGGAAAAGCACTAACAACCAAATGAATTAATGAAGCAAAAGCTTTTAAGTGAACAATTTAATTTTATCCAAGTTAAAGGCAATAACTATTCTTCCATTAAAGTAATATTACTGATTGGTGATAATAGACTAATATTTACAAAAAAAGCACGTTCGTTATTGTACAACCTTCTAGTTGGTCTCTAGAAGATCTATTACCATAGGTTTTGTAGATAAAAGGATAATCAATGATACCTATTGTTATTATAGCTATTGCATTGTTTCACATTCCATGTAAGGATTCACAACAAAGGGAGGTTTATGCCTTTAACTCTAGCTTTCCTGCTAGATCCTCCCCTATCTGCAATTATGAATTCCTCCCTACATTTACTTAACCATTAATGTCTTTGCCCATAATTTAGGAAGTTTAACTTGATCTTTTGAAGTCATGTCGATAAGTGACTTGCAAAGGAAGACACATTGACCAGAAGAACAAGCAAAAATCATTGGATAAGTAGTTTAGCCATGAAGAAGTAAGAATACAAGTCAACCAAAGTAGCGAAACAAGAGATAAACAATAGCAAGAGTAGTTGCAAAAGTTAGTAATCAGTGAAAACCACAACCAACATGCGGAAAACGTGATGGACAAAAGGTGCGAAAGTAGTAGAAGTGAAGTTAAAGAGAAGGGGAAAAACATGGCTAAATAAATAGTTTTGGTGACATTTTTATTCTTTACATTATAATGAATAATGAAAATTTAAAATATATTACTATTATTATTTTATTTAACTAGTCTTTTATTTAAATGTCCAAACAAAATATTCCCTTCTACAAATAAATAATGTAGTCATTTGAAAAACATGCAAAGGAACTGTTCTCATTAGATATTATTATGATTTATTTAATATATTTTAATATAATTTAACACAAGCCTCTATTATCTTTTAATAGTGATGCAAACATTATGAATTATTTATTTCCAAATTATTTATCCACTTAAAAATTAGGCAAGGAAAGTGGCACAAGAGAACAATTTGTTTTAATTTAGAAAAACTATGTTATGTTTTGCATAATATTTTAAAGATCATATACAGAATTTTTAAATTTCCAATTTTTAGTTCGGCAACAAGTAATTGCTATACTCTTATTATGATCTTAATATATATATTCGTCAACTATTTTAACATGATTTCATTTTTCAATCGAAGATTTAGGTTTGATTGATTTTAATAAATGATCATCTCTCCCAAGTTGTTAAATAGAGTAAAACAAACACGTAAAGCCACTATTTTTACCATCTGACCAACCTTCAAAAATTCTAAATTGTCAAATTTATCTTGGATGAAATAAATGTATCCAACATATCGTCCTACCCAATTAACCTCAAATTAAAATATACGCAGACTGTATTGTTCTATGTTAAGCTGTCTTGATTTCAATCATTTTGATTTTTAATCCATCAACTCAATCACTAATCCACTTATATGTAAGTAGTAACAAAGTTGTGTCACTGTACAAAATTAGGATGTACGACTATTAATTACTAAAAGCTCTTCCAAACATCACGCAGTTATAACATTTGGTCTTATTGAAAAGAAAATTTAGTCGGCCATAACAATCACAATGACACCATCTTCCACAGTTCCGAGGCAAATTACCCACCAAGCGCCTGAAATTCCCAAGCTTAACCGAAACTCTTACAAAGAGAACACACGTGGCTTTCACAATATACTATTGTTTATATATATATATGTATATATAGAATTATCATATCCAGGAATTGAACTACTTACATAAAATGTGCAGCAAGTACTGTTTGAGTAATGCGTAAACGGGATGTCCAAAACCTTGAAGGCCATACCAACTTTAAAGCCACAAGTTTATCAGTGTTTCAACATCCAAACGACCTCATCTCAATGGTCTCTCCTAAACGAATCATTTGTATATGGCAGCTCAGAAGGAGATGAGATCATCCTTTGAAGACTGCGGCTTCTTCTGATCATGGCTGCCTTCAGATGCAACCCCACCTTTCTTACCAAAGATCATTTCATCAAGATCATCCATCATGTCATCATTGCTCCCTGAGGGAGTTCCACCTCGCAAAGCCGCCGGCTTCCTTACCAAAGCATCTTCCTTCCCTTGTCTAGGAGACTCATCAGGTTCAACAGCAACTGGAATCATAGCAGGTTCCGGTTCAGGTTGAGCAATTGATGGCTTTTTCAAATCATCATATTTAGAGAGAGCTTTCTGGATCTCATCATTCACATTCAAAGCTTCAAAAAGCAAGGCCTCATTATCTCCCGCTGTCTCAATAATTCGTTGGACAGTGATCTGAGATTGGCGACATTGCTGGATGAGCGTCTTAGTCAAGTCATCCTGCCATAGCACGGCCCATCCCATGATTATGTTTCAGAAAGTCTAACTAAAAGGGTGACATGGAAATGAATATCCACAAAAAACCAAGGAGTTGCACATTAACAAATAGTAGAATCATAGTCAACATTTGAGATGGCTTCTGACAAGGGAAAACTAGCACGACAGATGCCATTAGACAATATAACAGGTTAAATTGCCTCAACTTTATTGCCATGTGATAGTATTTCCTACCATGGTGGTTTATAAACCTTAAGTCCAGGCAACCCATTCAACTTGAACTACATTAGATTAGCTCAATGCCAATAAGAGCCAAAGGACAAATTTTCAACAGAAAACAAGCAAGCGCATTGCGTTGGAGTTGCACAAGCAAAGGCCATTGTGTAGTAATAACAAATCAATTGTCTTTGCCAAGAACAAGAATGTAATTTATATGGAAAAGAAAAAACAGAAATCTCACAAACCTTGAGAGACTGTAATATAAACTATTGAATTCAGGTCCTATATATGCAAGACGACAGGTTACTGTTACTGCCCTACTGGATACAATATAATAGATATAAATGAGCGGAGGATTAACAGATAACGTAAAAAATCCTCTATAACTAATGAGTACCTTCCCTCACTTCCTAATCAGTAAACCATTAACACACAACCACATGTTCAATGATTTGGGACAATTTCTAAACCAAGTAATCTTTGTCCAATTTTTATCAATTAGCTTGGGATAGATAAAATTTGAAAAGCTCTTCTTAAAGTCATAAAACAATTGGGTCATGCCAACTTAATTTCTTGTTTGCTAAAATTGTATTATGCCATTTTATTAAAAGAGTGGTGCCTTACTTTTGGAATTGATATGGAATTTACCGTCATACAAACCGTATTTTAATTAAGCACTACAAGACATAAATAACAGGATAGCAGAAGTGATAATCAAAAACATGTCTACTTACAATAAAAAACAAGTCTACTTCCAAATTGGTTTTAAACCAAGTAAACTTTCTTATCTGGGTGGATGAATAAGTAGTCTGAGTAGATTAACAATTTTTATGCATACTTGGAAACTAAAGTGCAATGTTCGGCAATCTCTTAAACTATAATATTCAGAAGTATTATACCTTCAATGCTATGGCCCAAATTCATCAATTTGTATGTAATTTATCAGGATTGACAATAAAAAAATTCAGTTATTTGTCTTTAATCAATTACACTATCAATATTATGCACATGGCTTCCTCAAGGTCACATCAATAGATAACTGCAAAACGAATAAATCTTATTAAGATTAAACCAACAAAGCTCATACTAATGAAACAATGCAAAAGAAATTTTGTCATAAGGAATCTGTATATAGATGAAATATTAAACTACCTTCCGCACAATATTTTTTTTTGGGTCAATACAAAAAGTCAAACTCCTTGGATATTGACAATGAAGCAATAACAAAGAAATTCAACAGATAAGCAATAAAAAAAGGGAAAACTATCTAAGACACCGTCCTTCTTATGCTGATTTCTTATTTTAGTCCACTTATTTTAAATTTGAGTCTCATTCTCTAGATATTTTAAGTATCGCAATGCAATTCTCACAATCAAATTCAACAAAAATATACGAACATCTTTACATTACCTAACATTTAACATGAGTAAATTGTACAAAAGGTCTGTTAAGTTAGAAGATTAAAAACAGAAATATGAAAAGCAGAAGAAAAGATAAAGCAATGTTATTATTGGATTTCCAACAAAGTCGATGAAAGGAAAAATGATTGATTTTTCTTCATAAGTACAAGGATTGAAATAAAAATATAAAAAGAAGATTACTGAAATAGGAAATTAACAAAGACAAAAGATTATTCCCCTCCATCACAATAAAAGATTACTCGAGAAAGTAAAGGGATAGTGCAACTCTTTTTAATAGTATAATATATCTAATTGATCTAAGAATTACAATAGTATACTGTTTTACAATCTATTCTCCTTCAAGTACTTTTCAGTGACAAATAATTTCATAAAAGTTTCATAAGAACATCTGATAATAAATAAAACTGATACTAAATATGGCCACTTCATTTTGCGTAATCTGCAAGATCAAGAATATTAATTGATCTAAGAATTACAATAGTATACTGTTGTACAATCTATTCTCCTTCAAGTACTTTTCAGTGACATAATTTCATAAAAGTTTCATAAGAACATCTGGTAACCAATAAAACTGATACTAAATATGGTCACCCCATTTTGCATAATCTGCAAGATCAAGAATATTAATAAGAAGTATAATATAGATTTTTTCACAATGTGACAAAATAACTTGATCTTTTCGTATAATTTTGATGGCTTATAGACAGACAGTATTAACTATTTTAATAGTATGAAGTAATTATGACAGTACAAGCTACGTACAGCCTACTACATTATCATGCATCACTGGTTACTCTTTATTACATGTTTTTGACATAGCAAAAGTAACAAAATATGTAGTGGACAAAATTAAGCCACTTCCTATGTCCTACCAAACACAATCTTAGCTTCCTTACAAAACATTTCATCAAAGTTCATCCTGATTCGTAGAAAAACAATAGCAGCGCTTTGCATTTATTGATTATGTATGATATATTAAAATAAAAAGAGGAGAATGCAGTAGCAAAAGAAGAATCGGTATGGGACAAACTTCTTTATCTCCAATCAACTAGAATGGCATAATAGAACGCTTCACTCAACTCAAGTATACATAAAACCTTAACAGGCCTAGGAAATAAGAAAAGCAGTTTCATTACTGATGTAGGCATATCCATTAAATCATAACAACTAATAAAGCCCCAATGCTGTAAAACATTTTAAGATGATAACCCCATGCAGTTTTCAGGCACTTCACACAACAAGTAGAACCAAGGCGATGAATAATTCTATAACTAGGATATCATGGCATCCACATTGTCTTGGTCGGACATTCAGATTAACTATAAGATAAAAGTTACCTCTAAAGCATCTTGCTGTGGTGAGGAAGACAATACTGTGGTGAGAAGCTCTATACTATTTCTAGCAACATCAAATGTTTCCTTTGTTTGCTCAGCAGTAAAGCTTTGCACAGGGATATCATACTGAATTTGCTGGACAAGACTTGCCTCCACTTCAGGAGCAGCAACTGATCGAGCAGGCGTGAAAATAGGTGCTAAACTTTCATCGTCACGACCAGGGAATCGGATACCTCGTGACTTCAAGCTCTTTAAACATGTCCAAGAGAAGAAGAAAAACAAGAGAGTCAGCCACAAGTTATTGATTGGCCATAGCAGTGATAATATCCCAAAACACAGATACATATACATACTCAGATGTCCTAATTTTTTACATTCAAATACAAGAAGCTAGTAATAAAATAATCAATGCAATAGTAAGAAAGCCTTGGTTGCCACCAACCATAGGCATAACAATCTGACATTTAATGCAAGATTTTAACTTCTTATCTTTAACGCCTATATGATGCAATGTGAAAATTTCTTCATCAAGGATAGCAACAAATAGATCTAATTTAACTGGCTTAAGTGCACCTAAAATGCTTCTAAACCTAATTACCCGAACTGAGATTTATCCATCTCTTATTCTCAGGCTAAGACTTGCAGTTAAGTAAGCAAGTAGATTCCAGCTCTACCTAAAAAACAGGCACAAATTACCAAATACTGATATCAAATTCTAGTTCACTGAGGGCAGGGTGTATGGCTGAAGAATATGAGCCAGATGCCTTTGCAAGATAAATATTAGATAACTATGACTGGCCTGTACAGTCGAATATTCTTAATGGACCCAAAATATAATTAGAAACTGCCTTTTCTTTCCCGGGTTTTCAAAACTACCATGTAAAAGGTCAAATCATTAAGAAAAAAAAAAGATAAAGAGAAACCTTGTATGTTTCCTCATACACAGGTAGATAACGCAGCTCGCTTGTTGATTCCCCCCATGATTCAATTAGAGTTAGAGCCTTGTTCCGATTATTAACCACAGTCTGAGGATCATCAATCAGCTTCACCATCTCATCAAGTACCCTCTCAGCTGCTACCTCGGAGAAAGCCTTTTCACAGTTCTTGACACATGTTTCAAGTAATATCAACGTCATGTATTGGACCCTAGCATTCTTCATCATAATCCGCTTCTTGATGGCGCGAACTAATTCAACACTGCTGACTCTTTCATGATTTATCATGTCACATATTTCAAGATTCATGGCCCAATCAGGCTCTTCAAGTGTCTCGGCAGTTGCATCCTCAACAATTTTATCAGCCTGGTTAGGACCTTGGAATAGCTCCTTCATCTTGAAACTCATAGAGCTCATGCCAGCAGTCATTTTTCTGCCTACCTCAGCCCCTCCAATCTTGAGGCGTTCACCAAAAGCACTAACCTTATCCATCAAATTATCACTCATGTTTGATCTTTTCGAAGATTTAAGATCAAATATTCTGATTTCGATGACCTGAAAATCAAATACCCAGCTGCAGATAGAACATAATACTCCTGTGCAATGACTAGTCTTGTAGAGGAAATATGGGTAAAGAAGAAAATCACCTAGCAGGTTTGCCTTCCATGTTTGGAAAACAAATATCAGACTAAATAGAATGAAATATTACAAACAAACAAAAAAAAACAGTTTCTTAAAAGCTAGTATTCAGTTATCATGTTCGGCGATAAAATTAAAAGACAAACCGCGGAGAGAGTAAACTATGTCGCCCAAACCCCATTAAGCAAAAGACACCCCCTAGTATCTTCGTTCTTCCAACCGCAAACATCAAAAATTTGGGTACCAAAACTTGCCTACGAATTGTCTCAGAAACTGAATAGTAAGAAACATAAACCCTAGTCAAAGTTCCTTGGAGCCCCTTAAAAAACAACGAGTAATTCACATACTGGACAAATTTAGGAAAAAGAAGAAACAGAGAGAGGTAATTTGAGGATCCCTCAATCAAAAGTCAAACGAAACCTAGTAGATACATACTAAAACTCCAAAAAGAAAATTCTTATCTTCACAGCACAGAAAGTAAAAACAATCAACTCTACCAAATAGCGAAAAAGGTATCAGACGATCGTAACATATAGCCAAAAAAAAAAAACAGAGGTAAATAGAACCGCAAAATGGAACTTGAAATTGATATATCAATTAACACTACAAAGAAATAAGATGAAAAGAGAATTTGAGTTAGTTTTATTCTCAAAATAGAAAAGCTGCCGAGTAGAATTTGTGTACCTTTGATAACTGGAAAACTGGGTTCGTTTGGTTTAGTTTGGTTTGGATTGTTGGAGTGAAAGTTGTCTTTATGATCTTCCTTCAAGCTTCAGTCAACTCACCGGCGTCATTTGTGTTTTATTAGTTATTCTTGTACAAATATTTTATGTGTCGATGGGGCGGTTACGCTTTAACCGCATTCATTAGAATAAGTAGCTTTTTCTAGGAATTACAGGTTCACCAAACCAAATGTTAATTTATATATATATATATATATATTATATTCGCCAAAATTCAAGTTTCGGGTTTAATTATAAGATGAATTTAGAAAGAAGAATAACTGAATAAGGGAGTTTCGGTGGCTTTCACTAAAGAAACTGCATTTACACCTGATATTGTTCTTATTTAAAATTATGTAATTAGATGTTTTTAACAAACAAAGGGACAGTGGGGCGTCATTATTACTCCACGTGAAATTTAAGGATAGCGATTGATAAGGTAGTTTCTCTCTTTTCCAATTTAATGCAATTCTCGATCCAAGCTATTAGGATTTCAATTTTTGTGACAGAAAACGAGGGGAGATCGCAATCAGAAGCGCCGTGGAATAAAAAAATTGATTCTACTAATCTCTTGTTTCAACTAGGCGAAGAACAACCTTATTACAACAATTTTTATTCAATAAGTAAGAACCCTTATACAATCCTCCATTTATTACAAAGTCAAGGTGGGATTCGATCTACCTACTACCGGCATAAGAATTTGAAAGTCAAGATCACTCAATTCTTTTTTTTTTTTAATTTCAAGATCACGTAGATTCTATAATATAATTAACATGTAAACATAACAAAACATGAATAATGAATTTATACTTTACCATGTAACTTGATCCTTTTCCTTTTTCGTTTTCCTTGAACCTTTTTGAAATTGGTTTGTTGTAACTATCATAGTCAGTGTCCATATGAGTGTCTTGAGAGAACTCTAAGAGTAGTGTAGAAAGGGTAGGTTAGAAGTGTTAGCTTTAAATATCTCATATAATTTTTCATAATCATTTTAAGGTGATGTCTTGGACCCGGAACTTATCTTGGAAGTTAAAATTACTAAATGAAAAATTGTTGGCGTTTAGTCATGAGTAAAAAATCATAATTCTTGAATTAGAAATTTATGAAGTTTATTTATGAATATTTTTAATTACATATGGTTGCATGAATTAAATGGAAGTGTTAGAATTAGATTAAGGAGTTAGAAGGTATTAGAGTAAATATGAAAGGGTAAGTTTGGAAGATTAGATTTTGTTTTAGATTAATAAGAGAAGGACAAATGAAGGGTGTGTAAGTGAAAAAAGAAAGAGACCTGTTCGTGAAGTTAAGAAAGAAAGAAAAGAAGAACTTAGAAGAAACTAGAGAAAGAGGAAGAGAGTCGTGTAATAATAAGAGAAAAGGGAGAGATGTGTTTGAGAGGCTAGGAAAAAAGAGAGTCTTGTGTAAAATAAGAAAGAAAGAGAGAAGAAAAATGTAGAAGAAGTAGAAGAAGAGAAGCAGAAACCGAACTAGAAAAGAAGAAGCAGGAAAGAAAGATAAAATAAGAAAGAAAGAGAAGAAAAATGTAGAAAAAAGTAGAAGAAGAGAAGCAGAAACTGAACTAGAAAAGAAGAAGCAGGAAAGAAAGATAAAGTAGATAAGAAGTGGAAGAAGAAGGTTCAGCTGAGTTTTAGGTAACCCTTTATCTATTTCTTGTTTTGATAGAAGAAGAAAGTAGAGAAATTAGGTTTTTATATGCTAAAAATGAAAAGAGAAAGAAGAGGAACAAAAGATTTATGTTCTTAGATTATCATGAACTTTTAAGAGTAGATTAAGTCTAAGCTCATTTTTAGATAATAGAGCTTTATGGAAGTTCTATTCGTATATGATGTTTGAATGAAAATATGTTTATTTGAAGTGAACTGGTAAAGTCGAGGGCATAAACAAGAGGAAGAACGAACTTAAGTTTGAAGTTACAAGTTAATAGGTGGGTAATATGTTTATAGTTGTTATGTTGATGAGCTGAATTATTTGCATGTATGTGTACTTAAATGCTAGCCTATTTTTCATTGTGAATGTGGGAAAAATATTATGTAATTGATATCATGTTTGCTTTGAAAGACTCTACTACTTTTGGTATTAATGAGGAGAAGAAAAATGCAAATTTCATAAAAATATGATTATAATATGAAATATGTAAGCATCGAAAATTTGCTTGTATGGGCAAGAGAGATACCATTTTATTCTTCACGTGCACGTTGACCTATATCCTTCTCCCGGCTGCCTGCTTGTGGCACATGAGTTTCGAAAAATGAACTCATTCTGTTCATGGTGTAAACTTTGATTTCACCATTTTCTTTTATGGGATTCTCTCGAGCCATATTGTTGTACTTTGTTTTGATTTGCTGAGTATGATTTATAATTGAATGCTTTGTTTGATGATTGTAAAATATATGATTTGTATTATGTGACTGTAATTTAAATTACGTGCTCTGTGAATTGGATTGGTGTATATAAATATGTTAGGTTGTGTGTGTGTGTGGCTCATCACCCATGGATATAAATATATTAGCCACTGAGCTTTGCAGCTCACCCCATCATTTTCCACTTCTTAGGTGCAAGAATCAGCAGATCAATAGTGAACCTTGCAAATACTTCGGCAAATCTCCAAGAAGCTCATCTTTTGTAACTAAGTTACTTCAAATGCCTTAGGTAGCTTTGAAATCATGCATTCATGATTGTATTTTTGTATTATGCTACTGTATTGACTCTTAATATGTAATTCAAGTTATGTATAAATGCTACGTTGATTGAGAAATGAAACTCTGTTTTATTTGAAAAATGACAATAAGAATCGCAGAGTTTCTCTTTTGAATATATAAAGAAATTTCTTCTCTGTTAAGTGTCAATTGTGTTGGGAATAAATTGTTAATTGTTTAATGGCTTTTAGGATAACTATTCTTAAGCAAATGGTTAATTTAGGAGTTATGTATGCATAATATATGATTGTTAGATTTGGGTCTTGCGATATTGTGTAAGATGTATATAGACAATAGGGAAAGAAAAAGGGGGAAGAAATTGTGTTCTGAATATTCAATTAATAAACTGTATTAATCTATACAGAATTAGATAAAATTGTCTTCATGAAAGTTGTGGCTCTTTCTCTTAGCTTTCTAGCGACATAAAGTTCATAATTTTTGGACTTTGGTATTGAGTTATGAAGATTAGAATCGTGCAAATGTTTTTTTTTATTGGAAGCTCAGGATCGTGCATAAGTAAGACCGTGACTCCCCACTCTCACACCAGTGACTTTTATTGTCACCGCTGTGACATTTTCATATGCACGGCCATGACATTCTCATTTTTTATTTTTTATATATTTATTTGTGTATTTGTTTTTACTCCCATATATATATATATATATACCCTAATTTTTGGCGCCTTGTCGCCACGAAATAAGAATTGAGACTCGGGGCCAACATCTTTGGTATCAGAGCCTATAGTTTCTAAGGATTCTTAGGCTTAGAATGCATTATACTATGAAATATATGATGTGTGATAAAGTGTTTGTATTGCTAAATTACTTGTTTGCATTGTTGAGTTTATTAATTGCATTAAGTGACATGCATATCATGCATACATATAGGAAATGAGATTAAAAGGAAAAGTATGCTAAAAGATAATTTCTTATTAAAGGAGTAAAATGCCATCTTGTGAATGAATGTGAGAAGTTTTACAAGGATCTGCTGCATATGATTCCCCGCCATTAGAGAAGGGTACTGATGAGTATAGAATCTCAGTAATTGCAACTGCATGAGTCACATGTATGAACTTTCGTTAAGAGTTTGAGTTATTAGAAACAATGAGAAGAATGGTGATATGTCAAAGTGTAAGATAATGAAAGTTTGTGGATATTTAGAAATAAGAAATACTACGTAGTCCGATATGTTAGACATAGATTCAGTATTTGTGGTTATGTCAACGAATATGGTAACAAAATTTTGTTGTGGATATGTACTTGAATTGATACGAATGTGAATATATTTTTATGAATTGACTGAGAAAAAATAGAGGCAAAGGTAGAAATGACAAGATTTAAAGTGCACAAACAAAATGGAATTGAAAGGTTGAACTTGGAATTTAAAATGATTGTTTAATTAATGTGATAAGGGTTATGATCTGGTATAAGATTGTGTTAGTGGATTTAAGATCAGAATTTCAAGATGGTTATCTGTTTATAATTCGAAATTGATTAAGAACATATGTATGGAAGATGAAATAAATGATAATGATGTATGTAAAAGTTCTCAAGGTTATGTTGACCAGTTATTATGAGTACATATCCGATAATATGGTTACATTGGTGGATAATGTGATTAAGCACATATGAAATCTATATTTGGATATGGTATAGGAAGTAATCTATGATCCCTATAGTTAAAATCATGAGATGAATCAGAGTAACGCAATGGAAGTATAGGATTAGGTGGTTATATTGAAAAGGAAACTACTATAGAGAAGTAACTTTTGAATAGTCATAGAATATTCAAATATTGTTCAGAATCAATTGTGATTGAAGTATCATTAGCATGAGATATTAATTACCTTTCTATTATTCTGATAATGTAGAGTATGACAGTAATTGAATTTATTGAAATATCATGAACATTTGAAATGGATCTTATTGAGGTATTAAGAATGGCTGAAATAACAATGATAAATAAAATTGATTGATAAAGATTATGGAAACAATGTAGATGATTGAGGTGAAAAACCTTTTTGTTATAGAGATGTTTTATCGAATCATATCGTGTAAATTAAATGTTTCATTTTTAGGAATGAATGACTATTAAACAAATCAGAAGTGACCATTAGAGTCAGTTAGAAATAAGACTCAGGCATAAGAAGTTGAATATGTTATAGAGAGTGCATGAATTTTATTTAATGTAAAATAGCCTACCTATATTATTAGGTTCATGAATTTGAGGTGATGTTGTTGTTATTGTTAAAGGAACTTAGGTATGATAAAATTAAAATGTGAAAGCGATTGTATATGATAAATGCAAGTGAATAATTGCATATGACGTGAAAATTGATTTATAGTAGAATCTGCGTGACTCAAGAAAAATAGAAGAGTTAAGTGGATCAACGCTGAAGAGATATGGAATAGCAAGTAGAAGATAAAAGTGTTTTGAGAGTATCGTATCGCCTTGATGAGGTGTGTTGAAGTTCGGTGAAAAGGGTAGTGAAATTGTGAGAAACCTGAGATATACTGAGGAACCATTTAAGATAGTAGGGTATTTGAATAAGCAACTAAATCGAGTCATTCCGCTGGATATAGTCATTTGGAAGAAATCATTCGAATGAAGAAGCTATTTGTTTGATCACTCAGGTAAGAATTTTGAGGACGAAATTCTTTAAAGGGAAATTTTTGGACCCCAAACTTTTCTTAGAACTTAGAATTATTAAATGAGAAATTGTTGGCATTTAGTTATGAGTAAAAATTAGAATTCTTGAATTAGAAATTTATGGAGTTTATTTATGAATATTTTTAATTACATATGGTTGCATGGATTAAATGGAAGTGTTAGAATCAGGTTAAGGAGTTAGAAGGTATTAGAGTAAATATGGAAGGGTAAGTTTAGAAGAGAGAGTTTGTTTTAGATTAATAAGAGAAGAACAAATGAAAGGTGTGTAAGTGAAGAAAGAAAGAAACGTGTTCGTGAGGTTAAGAAAGAAAGAAAAGAAGAACTTAAAAGAAACTAGAGAAAGAGGAAGAGAGTCGTGTAACAATAAAAGAAAAGGGAGAGACATGTTTGAGAAGTTAGGGAAAAAGAGGGAAAATGTAGAAAGAAGAGAAGCAGAAACCAAGCCAAAAAAAAAGAAGAAGGAAAGAAAGATAAAGGAAATAAGAAGTGGAAGAAGAAGGTTCGGCTAAGCTTTAGGTAACTCTCTATCTATTTTCCTATTTTGATAAAAGAAGAAAGTAGAGAAACTAGGTTTTTATGTGCTAAAAATGAAGAGAGAAACAAGAGGAACAAGAGATTTATGTTCTTAGATTTTGATGAATTTTTAACTAGATCTTAGTTCTTATAGCTTAGATAAACTAAGAGTAGATTAAGTCTAAGCTCATTTTTGGATAATAGAGCTTTATGGAAGTTCTATTATGTATGTTGTATGTTGATTGAATGAAAATATGTTTGTTTAAAAGGAACCAAGAACTTTGAAATTAAGAGCAATAGGAAGAACAAACTTGAGCTTGTATTTATAAATAAAGAGGTGCGCAATATGTTTATAGTTGTTATGTGATGAGCTGAAATATTTGCTTGTATGTGTACCTAATTGCTTGCCTTTTTATTATTGTGAATATGGGAAAATAATATGTGAATCATGTTTGTTTTAAAAGACTTTATTGCTTTGTTATTAATGATAAGAAGAAAAACACAAATTTCAAGAAAATATGATTATGATATGAAATATGTAAGCATCAGAAATTTGCTTATGTGGGCAAGAGAGATACCATTTCGTTTGTCACGTGCACATTGACCTATAGCCTTCTCTTGGCTGTCCGCTTGTGGCATATGAGCTCCAAAAAATGAACTCATTTTGTTCATAGCGTAAACTTCGGTTTCATCATTCTGTTTTATAGGATTCTCTCGAGCCATATTATTGTGTACCTTGTTGTGATTTGCTGAGCATGATTTATAATTGAATGCTTTGTTTGATGATTATAAAATATATGATATGGATTATGTGACGGTAATTTAAATTAAGCATTATGTGAACTGGAATTGTGTATATGTATATAAATATGTTTGGTTGTGTGTCTGTGTGTGTGGCTCATTACTGATGACTATAAACATATTAGTCACTGAGCTTCGCAGCTCACCTCATCATTTTCCACTTCTTAGGTGCAAGAATCAACAAATCAATAGTGAACCTTGCAAAAACTTGGACAAATCTCCAAGAAATATTTCTTTTGTAACTAAGTTAGTTTGGATCATTTTTGGTAGCTTTATAAGCATGTTAGGCATGAGCATCCACATTGTATTTTCATATTATGCTACTGATATGGCTTTTGTTTGTAAATGGAGCAATGTACATATTCTGTTTTATTTAAGAAATGAATGACAGTAAGAGTTAGAAGAAATATTCGTCTGTTTATGTCCAAATTCCTCTTTTATTAAAATTGCTATATTTTTTGGTTGTGAACGAAATTGATAGATGTTGAAGCCTTTTGAATAGATTTTTCTGAAGCAATTGCTTTTAGTGAGAGTCTTATATGTATGAACTGTGTTTGTTGGATTCGGGTCTTTTTTTTTGTAAAAATGTCTATTGACAGTAGAGAGAAAAAGGAGATGAAAATGTGCTCTGAATTTTTAATGAATAAACTGTATTGATCTAGGTAGAATTTAACAAAGATGTCTTTATAAAAGTTGTAGATCATTCTTTTATCTTTCTAATGACATAAAGTTTATAATTTTTGGACTTCAGTATTGAAAGTTATGAATATTTGAATTGGGTGTGCAAAAGCTGCATTGTTCATCGATTTGCACCTCATTTTAGATTGAAGTTCGCGATCATACACAAGCACGACCACGACTCCTCGGGCTCACGCCTGTGACTTTTGGTTGTCGCAGCCGTGACATTCTCACCTTTTTTATTTTTTATTTTTTTGTGTATTTGTTTTTTCTCCCAACTGTGACTTATGTTATTTTATCTATTTTTAGTTTTACTATTATTTTCCTAAATTCTCCAATTTTGGCGCTTAGTCGCCAAGAAGTAAGAACCGAAACCTAGGGCTAACATTATTTCTCTCTAATCACTCAATAATGTTCTACTTATGAAGAGACTATGGAGGTTACTCACTTATAGCACATCGTAACATTACATAAAATAACTACACCTAAAACTCTAGCTAGTGATAAGTCTAGGTCGATCCTACAGAGAGTGTGTATAAAGCTTTTGAAATGAAAAAAAATCGGTGTTTAGGTTATTTGGGGGTTTGGTTTGATTTCAAAGAAGAAAATAAAATGAAACTAAAATAACAAAATCAATTAAACAAAACATTCAAAAATGATGAAAAGTGATGAATATGTTAGGGACCTAGTCATTGGTTCAATTTTGGCCTATACACAATTAAACATACTTCATTAAATTGTTGTTCTCATACCTCTCCTAGAAAATATTAATCATAGGTTAACAATAAGCTCTATTAACCTCGGTATTGTCTTAGGTCGTGTTCAATTAAAACGAGCTCTTTAACCAAACCTAGCTATCTAATAACCTAGAATAAGCTCCCTAAAATTAATTGGACATTCGTATTACGAGTTAGGAAAACAGATTAATCAAGGCAACAATCATATAAGCTCAGGTCATTTAACTTAGGTTACATTATCCCTAATGATTTGGCACCAATCAGAAACAAAACAATTACGAATTGTATCCCTAATGATTTGAAGCCATTAGTTACTATAAATGAATCTTAACATAACAATTACGGATCATATTGAAGATCCTAGTAATATCTAAACACAATAATTACGGATTGTGTTCAAGATTCTAGCAATTGGATTATACATAAAAACAATCAAATAAAGCATTCAGTTATTCTTACATAACAACCAAACATTAAAGATAAGATAGCATAATCAATCCCTAAGAGAGAAAGAATAGCAAATGCAATGAGAGAAATGCTTAACTAGGCTCTTCGGAATCGATATCACGTCCTTACTAGTTTCAGAAAGTTTAGCCCTTCATGGGTCTCCCAAAGATGTGCCCTATCACCCCTCTTCTTCTTAAAATCAATACCTCTCTATTCCTCAAAACGATTTATAAACATTTCATACGTTTTTTGTCGTCACAACATTGAATTTATAGTGAAATTTAGGTTTTTAGGTGACAAGTGTCAAAGTCACGAGCGTGAGCTATATTGTTATAGGCATGACTAACATGCTAATGCCCATGACTTTTATGTCATGGCCGTGAGCAATTTTCTACACTCTTTATGCTTGATGTTTTCAACATATGCTCTTCATTTTATGCATTTTCTTCTCTCTTCTTGCCCTAATCCTTCTCCTTCTTTCTTTATGAAGATAAGTAAGTGTGAATCTCAAAAAGACGACTCAAAGAATGTGCTTTAACTCACTTTAGCTCTTACACTTCTGAATTATACTTAAAACCATATATGAACTAAAGTGCATATCTTAAGCATTTCATAGCAATAATTACTAAGTGTTATGGAATAAACATATAATCAATTAAGCACATATCACTCACAGATAAGCAGTCATTGTGGCGCAGGTGGATCCATACTTACTTTATAAAAAATAGGTGTTTGTGGGACTTTAAAGCTAATTCTCTTGCTTCTATTACTTTCAACTCCATTATGAAGATGAGGGAAAGAATGAGACATCATTTTATTCATCTAATTGGAAATGGAAAGAACACCTTCTTTTGTTTTGATAATTGGTTATCTGTTGGGCCTCTGATTAAGCTACAAGTAGTTGAACCTCTTAAATCCTTTTTAGACTTCCAAAGTTCAGTAGCTCAATCTCTCACTAAGAAGAATCATATCACATTTGCTAGTATACCTATAGAGTTGAAGAATGAAATTAGTCAAACTTTTCTTACTTCAGATGAGGGTTGTGTAATATGGAGAAACAATGCTGATGGAAGATTCACTAATTTGTCTTATATAAAGGTCATTGTATATGACTTACTAACACTTCATTGGAAAATTTTGGTTTGGTTTGATCATCATCATCCTCGGGCCTCTAAAATCGTGTAGGTGACTATGTTGAATAAGCTACAACTCTTGATAGAGTTACAAAATTCACACAACTTGCTAATTAGTGCATTCTTTGTAAGAGGGATGAGGGAAAATTCTGATCATTTACTTTTTGAGTGTAGCTATGTGTTCAATACTTGGAAAGCTTTGTTGCGTAGATGTTTAATCTCTGAAATCCTGCAAAATCTAAGGTAGATCAAGGACTTGTGCATTGATATAAGATACCATAATAGAACTGCAAGATGGTGTTTTACATTTCCTTATCATTTCTTGTAACAACTTTGTGGGATGAAAGAAATGCTCAAATTTTTTGTGATACCGATTTACCTTTTTCGTGAGTTGGTCAATTATGTAATAAACTCCAAATGCACGACGTAGCTACAGCTAGTACTGATAAGTACAGGTCGATCTTATGAAGACTATGAATACAGAAATTGCCCTTCCCCTATTATCTAGCCTAAGGATTGATTTTGGATTTTTAATGAAAAGAAATTAAAATTAAAATTAATAAAATAAAATAGGAAACAATAATGAACACAGAGATATGGAATTCACTTAGAAAGCTATCGTTGTCAGAAATTATTATCTAGGTTCTCCCTAAACCTTTAACAGATTGATCTTTTATCATGCTATTGTTTTGTTCATGTATTAGACTGTGGAGACTCCTATGATATGCTAATAGCTAACCTTAAGTCTACTAACAACTAATCCTAAGGTCTCTAACTGAATTACTCAGGTTAAAACTTATAGGATTGCGTTACCAATTTATGAGTCCCTCTATTAGGTTTGATCCTAATCTGGAAGATTTATGTCATCCTATCTCTTAGGATGCAATCAACTCTTCTAATTGCAGTAGATTTATTCACACTAGGATTTCTCAATCTCTATGTATGAAATCAGATTATGATATAATATCTCTGGTTATTAGAACATAAATAAAACATGTAATAAGATCACAATATATCAAACAACTAATCATATTAATAAAAGAATCAGATCATGTCAAATTATTAACATAAGGTTCATCTAACCTAAATAATAACTGGACATTTAGTAACACATTATTGAACACGAAATAAAACATAAAATGAAAGAAAAAGGAATTGAAAATAATGGAATCATAATTTTAAATCTCTTTGATTGTCTTTTATTGAATGTTCTTATGGTGTAAAGGCTTGACCTTGTATTTCGATGGATCTTTGAATGAAATCTTCATGTTTTCCATTTCTTTGGCCCAAAATTATAACTAGAGAATGACTCCACGTTTAGAAATCACTTCCCAAAGTCTCCTCCCTTCTTCTGCCCCCAAAATGTCACTTTTATACTGAATTCTAGGTTTTTGGGCTATGCACGATCTCTTGCACAACTGTGTATTAGACTGTGTATAATCAGGATCTGCCGAGTATCGCAAAAGTGCACAGTCGTGTATTCCTTCCAGATTATTGATTTTCTATTTTACGCTGCCTTTTCACCTGAATTCTTCTCCTTTAAGTCTATGAAGGCAATTATCACCTATAAACACACTTGAAGCATATTAAGTACCCAATATACAAAAAAGTATAAAATATCAAGCAACAATACATAAATATGGGGTAAAATTATAGTCAATTAACCATCTATCAAATATCCCCACACTTAAGTTCTTTCTTTTGACCCCAAAATGTCACTTTTATATTGAATTCTAGGTTTTTAGGTTATGCACAGTCTCTTGAACAATTGTGTATTAAATCATGTATAATCAGAATCTATTGAGTATCGTGAAAGTGCACAGTCATATATTTCTTCCAGATTGTTGATTTTTTGTTTTACGCTGCGTTTTCACCTGAATTCTTCTCCTTTAAGTCCATGAAGGCAATTATCACCTATAAACACACTTGAAGCACATTAAGTACCCAGTATACAAAAAAGTATAAAATATCAAGCAACAATACTTAAATATAGGGTAAAACTATAGTCAATTAACCATCTATCAAATATCCCCACGCTTAAGTTTTTGCTTGTCCTCAAGCAAAGTATAATCAAAATTATAAATTTACAACATCAATCCATTTTCTGTTTTAACCTATCCATTCATATTAAGCATCATCATATCTTATTGAATCAAATTAACATGCAATCAAAATTAAATTGTCATTAAATTAACTTTCGAAGTAATATTAATAATAATCACATCAACAATCACATTGAAATTAGAAGCATACATCTTTACACCCTCACCAGATTTCAGTCAATGTGCTCAAGTGTTCAGGGTAAAAAGTATCAAGACTCTCAATCCATGCATAGTAAAATCCTTATCATATGCTTGCAGTAAAATCACATCTCAACCACTTATATGTAAACTAGAAAAAAAATCAAAAGGTCTTTGTACAGGTTGTAATGGGGCTTAGGTAAGGTATGATTGGGATAAAAGGGGTTTAGTGAAGGAAATTTACTCAAGAAATATTACACAACTTGTTTAAATAGCATACATAGGTCCTTTTTCAATGCAACTCTATCGATACTACTACTTTTACTACTTTTTCTTGTATATGCTCTTTTTTTTAACAATTCGAGCATTTAGTACCATAATTCAATAGATATTAGACCTTTCACCAAATTCAAGTCTCAACAAACAAATAAATTAATTAAATAACCTTGAAGGTTCAAAATGATAAACAGGTCTTTGAAGAAAAATAGGAATAAGGTTAATATTTGGGTCAAATCAATGAAAAAGGCTAAAACTCAGCTGAGTTATTCCTAAAGGCAAATTTTTGGTCTGGTAATTTTCAAAGAAAAAGGCTTAAATAAGTTGTTTAGTCTAAGTGCCTTTATCATTTTAATGCTTCTAATTCCCACAAATATGGTCTTAATATGCATAATAAAGCAAGTTCTAGAATTATCCTACTATATATGATAACACACATATGAAAGAATAAAAAGAGTTTTAAATTTTTAATGAAATATTTCTCTTTAGACTCAAAAGCTCACAAAAATAGGTGTATATACGTGTGTAAATAATATGCAACTTCATTTAACATGAAAATTTCAATGATTATAAAAAATGTTTTCATTCTAACCGTCATCCTTTTGCACACCAATTCAAATCAATATTCAACAATAAAGTAGAGTATTAATGGACAGATTTCATCCAATTCAAGACATCAGTTCATACAATATTATAATCAAGATTATAATAAACTTAAAGAAATCATGTTAAACTTCATTAAACCCCCATACTTAAAGTTGTACATTATCCCCAATGTACAAAATATTAACATTTATGAAAAAGTGAAAGGGTTAAGTAAGTACTTTCCTGACTATGATGATTTCTTTGATTCTGATATCCATCCAATACAAAACTAACATCCTTGCAAAATATAAAAGAAAAGGATAAAAAAACAAAAGAAATAACATAACAGAAAATAAAATCATATACAAAGACAAAAATAAGATAATATCAAAATTAAAATAAAATTAAAACCAAATCATAGGTTCCCTCCTATACAGCGCTTCTTTAACATTTGTAGCTTGACTTAACCTTTAAGCTCAACTTTATCGTAGATCAATAATCAACGGCTTGCTTCAACCTTTTTCTCCAGAAAGTGATTTCATAGCCTATAAACAAGCCACATATTATAAGATGATAACAAGGACATAATTTATCAAATTAATAAATCCAATTTCAAGTAATAATGCCCTTTTTAATGACAAATTGTTAAAAATGTAAGGAATAAAAAAAATCTTTGTATCATCGACTAACTCGAAAAGTTTGTCCTTGAGGAAATGGGAAACATCCGTACTTAAGGTCACTTCCAACACCTCATCATAGTTTTTTTAATTGGTTCCTTCGCTAGTTCTTCCTTAACCACCTCTATCCACATTTCTTCTTCTTCTTAGATAGAGGTTTTTGGCTCATCTTCTTCAGTTGCCTTCTATCGCTTCTCTACTTTCTCTTCTTGGATGGAGACTTCTTCGTCTTCTTCTTTAGGAAGCTCTTCTTATAACGTCACTCTAATTATGAAGCCAATCTTTGCCTTTTCTTCTCTCTCGAATTCATGTTGCTTAACTTTCTTGTTAACAAGGAGTTTCATTAATTTATCTATAATACTTGCTTCCTCTTCCTCTTCTTCTTTTGAGAGCTCATCTTCACTACTAAAAGTGATTGTCATTCCAAATTTGTTAGGATTTATTTCATTAGGACTAGGCAAACCCCCTAGTTATTTGTTAGATTCACCATGTTCTATATACGAGCCTCTATTTCCTGATGCTTCATGCTTGAATCTTAAATAAACTCGATCATCATATTTTTCAGAACAGTAATTACCTCCTTACTGTAACAAAATGTATCTTCATTCATGAAATCAATCGATTATTGTCCCTTCTTGTTAGAAGCTCAAATTATGCTTATCATATGTAAGTAAAGAAACCCTCTCATCGAATTCATGTTGACTAGCTACTCTCTCGGAAATACATTCCATTAGTCGATTTGTAATACTTTTGTATCGTTGTTCTTCTTGTATATATTCAACTAGAGCATAGTCATTCCATCCATATAACTAAGGGTTGCTCCCCTTTAAATTATACGTATTCTCATATGATGGGCCTTGAGGTTGGTTGTACATGTTAGGTGATCGCATATATGCGTCAGTTGAGCTTCAGAAAAATGTGAGGAAATGACTCCTTTAAATATAGTGATGTTTCATATTGCCAATATATATCCTGGCTCTCATAATAATACTGTCTGCTCCATCCATTCATTGTGAGTTGTGACTATGAAGTTAAATATCAATTCCTAAAATAAACCACCACACATTATCAGTGTAGAGAAATTCAAAAGACAATTAAATGAATAGGCCAAAAATACAAAAAGATAAAATAAAATAAAGTAAAATAAATACAAAAGCAAAAGCAAAATAAAACAAAATAAAAACAAAAAGAAGATAAAATGAAAATGACTTAAGTAATAGCATTCAAGCTTTCCTAATATCAAAGTCCCCAATAACGACGTCAAAAACTTGATTGACCTATTTGGTAAGTTGGTCAATTATGTAATAAATTGCAAGTGCACAGCATAACTATAGCTAGTACCAATAAGTACGAGTCGATCCTACAAAGACTATGAATACTAGTACTTACCCTTCCCCTATTATCTAGCCTAAGGATTGATTTTAGATTTTCAATGAAAAGAAATTAAAACTAAAACTAATAAAATAAAATAAGAAAAAATAATGAATATAGAGATGGTGGAATTCACTTAGAAAGCTATCGTTATCATAAATTAGTATCTAGGTTTGAATCCACCTAAACCCTTAACAAATTAATCTTTAATCATACAATTATTTTGTTAATGAATTGGACCGTGAAGACTATTAATGTATGCTAATAGCTGACCTTAAGTCCACTAATAACTAATCCTAAAGTCTCTAACCAAATTACTCAAGTTAGTATTGCATTACCGATTTATGAGTCCCTCTATTAGGTTTTACCCTACTCCAAAAGATTTATGTCATCCTATCTCTAGGGTTGCAATCAACTCCTTCTAATTACGTTAGATCTATTTACATGAGGATTTCTCAATCTTTATGTATGAAATTAGATTATGATCTAATATCTCAAGTTTTTAGAACATAAATAAAACATATAATCAGATCACAATATATCTAACAACTAATCGCATTAATAAAAGAATCAAATCATATCAAAGTATTAACATAAGGTTCATCTAAACTAAATACTAACTAGATGTTTAGTTACACATTATCAAACACGAAATAAAACATACAATGAAAGAAAAACGAATTAAAAACAATGGAATCATAATTCTAAATCTATCTTGTTATCTTTTATCAAATGTTCTTGCGATGTAGAGACTTGATTTTGTATTCCGATGGATCTTTTGATGAACTTTTTGTGTTTCCCACTTCTTTGGACCAAATTTGCACCTAGAGAATGACTACATGTTTAGAAATTGCCTCTCAAAATCTCATCCTTTCTTCTGCCTCTAAAATGTCACTTTTAAATTGAATTTTAGGTTTTTGGGTTATGCACAGTTTCTTCCATGATCGTGCATCAGACTGTGCATAATTAAAATTTGCAGAGTATTACGAAAGTGCATTGTCGTACCCTCCTTCTAGATTGTTGATTTTTTTTGTTTTACACCACGTTTTCACCTAAATTCTTCTCCTTTAAATCTATGAAGGTAATTATCACCTATAAACTCACTTAAAGCATATTAAGTACCAAATATACAACAAAAGCATAAAATATCAAGCAAGAATGCATTAAACATGGGGTAAAAATATAGTCAATTAACCATCTATCAGATACAAACATTCTTAATTAGTAGTTTGGTATCCTTCTAATGTAGAGGATAAGGATGTATATTGGATTGCAAATATATAAAGGATTGGACCTTCACTTTATTAAAACAATTGGGGAGTATAAATTTCATTTCAAATCGTCATGTTGATTAATTTTTCAGCTTATAGTTAGTTGCTTTCCTTGTAATTTACAAGTCATCATGTACTAGCACTCTCATTTTGATTGCCTTTCATGGCTTAATTTGATTATTCATACCTTTCTTAAAAAATCTTCTTGCAATTTGGATTGAATAATTGTATTTATTGGATCTTGTGATGTAATCTTCATGTTTTCCTCATCCTCTATTTAGAATAGCCTCTTCTCTGTGTTTTTTACAACTTAAAAATGCTCTTAAACTCGCCTCCTTTCAATTTACCTCCGATAATGTCCTTTTGTAGTGAAAACTAAGGTCTCAGGGATATATACTATCACTTACACGATTGTATAGGTGATCGCGTAGTTCCAAAATACCTAAAATCATGATTTTACATAGTCAAAGAGACTTATATGGCCACATACATGACTGTGTAACTCCACATAAGAGGGAATTATGTTGTTAAAGCTCCATATGTTTATAAAGACCTACACAATCACTATACATGGTCATGTAAGTCCATAATTGCTTCAAATCTTTGTTCTATGCCACAATTTTGTATAAATTCTTCTTTTTTTGGTTCATGAGATATGGATATATAAATATAGACAAATAATTGTCTATCAAACATCCCCACACTTAAGCTTTTTTTTTCTCAAGTAAATCACAATCTCAATCATCTATCTTACAAACATCCATCCTTTATTTTTTCTTAACCTGTCCATTCGCACTCTAAATCATCATAATATATCAATCAAATTAACATATAATCATATTTAAGTCATTATATAACCAACCTTTATAAGTCCATATCAAGAGAAATCAAATAGATAATCTTTATGAAATTGAAAGCACAAATTTTTACACCCTCACCAAGGATTCACTCAATGCACTCCAAGTGTTTAGGGTAAAAAGTGTAAGAACTCTTGTATCAAATTCTTAATTATAAGCTTGCAATAAAATCATATCTCCACCGTTTATAAATAAACTAGAAATAAAAATCAAAAGGTCTTGTTATAAGGTTTTAATGGGGTTTAGGTAAGGTATAATAAGGATAATAAAAAGGGTGATAAAATTAAAAGAAATTTAGAAAAAGAAAGTGACAACAAACTTAGTTCTTTACAATGTAGGTCCTTCTCACCATAAGTCCATTGGTACCACAACTTTAACACTTTTTTAATCATTTATTATGCTCACAACATATATTTTTATTGGTTTTTTTCAAGCTTTCATCATGTACCAACAATTAAAGAAATATTAGACCTCTTCAAATTTCAAGTTTTAAGCAACTAATTAAATTTAAATAACCTTCAGGATTTAAAATAATAAAAAGGGTTAAAAAAAAGATAAGGTAAAGGCTAATAATGTGGTTATAATCAATAAGTCTCAAGATTGGTTACTCCTAAGGTATAAATTATAATGAGGTAATTATCAAGAAAATAGGCTAAACAAAGGTTTAATTTGAATGCCTTTATCATTTCAATGCTTTTAATTTAACAAATGTGATCTCAATATGAATAATAAAAACAAGTTCTAGAATTATCTAACTATGCATGGTAACATTTCTTTTTTCAAAAAAACTATGCATGATAACATATATGAAAGAATAAAAGAGCTTAAAATAATGACGTATTTGCTCTTAGGCACAAAAGCTCACAAAAAGGTCTTATATGTGTAAATAATATGTAATTTTCATTTAAATTAATTATTTAATGATCACCAAAATTATGGCTTAGAAAAGCAAGTTTATTCTAACTTTCATCTTTTTGTATACTAATTCAATTCAATAATCAATAATGATCTTAAGTATTTAGGATAGATTTTAACTAATTTGGGATATCAGTTAATAAGATTCAATAAAAAAGATTATAATAAACTTAAGAAATCCCTTCCCCCATACATAAAATTGTACATTATCCCCAATGTACACAATATAAACACATAAAAATAAAATAACAATAAAATAAAAAGTAAGAAAGGGTTTGAACTGGTATTGTTCTAAATAATAAGAATTATAGAGTTCTAAATTTGATGAACTGTCTATCTGATATTACATACAATCATCCTTGTAAAAATATAACCAACAAGTGATAAAAAAATAAAAGAAAATAATAGTAATAAAGGACATGGAAATAACATGAAATGACATGAAATAAAGTCCTATGCTTACACAAAAATTGGAAACAAAATGAAATAAAATTGAAACCTATCATAATTCTTAGGTTGCCTCCCAATTAGTGCTTGTTTGACGTTATTAGTTCAACGTACCCTTCATATTTACCATCAACCTGAGTCTATAATTAGTGCTTTGGTTCTACCCGTTTCTCCCGTAGCCTATGAATAAGCCACATATTATAAGATAATATTACGAACGTAATGTATCAAATTAATAAATCTAATTGACTTCATTGATGCCCTTTTTAATAACAAATAGTTAATAAAATAAGGAATAATAAAACACTCTGAATCTTTAGTTGACTCAAATAATTTGTCTAGTAGGAAGCAAGAATCATCTGTACTCAAGGTGATTACTAATAATTTATCAATAGTTTCCTTATATGGCTCCTCCCTTTGTTATTCCTGAATCATCTTTATCCATTCTTCTACTTTCTCTTCCTGCATAGAGGCTTCCCACTCTTCTTCTTTTTCAGTCATCCTTTGCCAATCTTTTACTTCCTTTTCTTAGACAGAGGCTTCCTCCTCTTCTTCCTCCTCTACTTCCTCAATCATATACTTTTCTTTCTCTTTTAAAGTAACAGTTACCTCTCGTCTTCTTGAAATGCAACTTCATTTATGAACTAGTCCTTTGTTTATTCTTCACTCTGAGGCACTAATAAGATTAAATAATATGTTGCACTCAACTCAATTTATTCAGGTGAAGAAAATCTCTCTTTGAATTTACATTGGCTAGCTTCACTTTTGGCAAGGTATTTCGTTTTATATCTGTAAGTTGTTCTTGTTGCTACTGTTATTGTTGTTGTAAAGATTCAATTGAAGCATAATCATTCAATCCATCAATATAAGGGTTACTTCACCTGAATTATAAGTATTCTCATATGGTGTATTCTAAGGTCGATTTTGCTTGCAATATGGTTAATCTCACATATAGTTTAGTGCTCGACATTTATGCATGATTGTAATGGTTACTCACAAAAATATCACACAACATAACATAGATATTGGTTAAACTTCCGAATACACATCACCGTATCTCTCATCCTAAATTTGCAATGTTGCCATATGTGATAGAATATAATAACTCCCATGAGAATATTGTCCTCTCCATCCTTCCATCGTGAGTTGTAGCTATAGCGATAAAGTTTAAATACTAACAATATGCTACAAATACGAAGTAAAAATACAGAAGTTCAAAAATAAATAAATGAAGAAGTTAATATTAAAAATAAACAAATACAAATACAAATACAAAAAATAATGGTTATGATTAATAAAAGCTAAGCCTTCCTAATATTACAATCTCTAGAAACAATGTCGAAAACTTGATTTATGCTTTCTATGCTTATGCACGGTGTACTTGTAGCTAGCACTAGCAATTATGGGTCGATCCCATGAAGGTTGTAAGTACTAGTATTAAGTCTTTTCCTATTATCTAACCACCAAATAACATTGTGAATTTAGTTAAAATTAAATGAAATAAATTAAACTAAGATTGACACAATAATGAACTAAGACACAGAAAAATATTATGAAAAGTCAAATCAGGTAAATAGTACCTAAGTGATGAATCCCCCTAAGAATTGTTAAATACTAAGTCTTTATCATGCAGTTAAATTATCGATTATTAGACCATGGACATTTTTTATGTAAATATCTTTCTCAAGACTATTAACAATTGACCTCAGTTGATTAACTAAAATCTCTTTATAGTTAAAACCCCTAAGATTGCATTATTGATTTGTCAATTTCACTATTAGGTTTGACCCTAATCTAGAGGATTTATGTCGACTTATCTTAAGTTTTGCATGCAACTCCTTCCAAATATGATAGATCTATTCACACAAAAGTATTTCTTAATCTCAATCATGTAAAATCAAATAATGGAATAATATTTGGGATATATTAGTTCAAGAACATAACACATAATTGAATCACAATAAATCAATCAATAAAATTGCATTGAATAACATATTAAATCATATTGTAATCATAACTTAGGATTCATCACACCTAGCCACTAAATAATTTAGTTCCTACATATAGAAAATGAAACCAGTAATAAATATTTCGAAGAACAAATAAATTTCATATTCTAAATCTCCCTCTTGTTTATAATAAATCTTCTTACAATTTGGATTGAATGATTGTTTCTATCAGATCTTGTGATGTAATCTTTGTGTTTTCCTCGTCCTTTGTTCAAAACAACCTTTTCTCTATGTTTCTTATAACTCAAAAATGCTCCTAAACTCTCCTCCTTTCAATCTGCCTTTGATAATATCCTTTATAGTAAAACACCTATATGTTTCTCATAACCATGTAGATGACCATATAGCTCTAAAACACCTAAAATCGTGACTTTACATAGCCACAAAGACTTATATTGGCATATACACGGTCGTGTAACTCCACATAGGCAGGAATTGTGTTGTTAAAGCTCCACACGTTTATAAAGAGTTACATAATCACTGTACATGGTCATGTAAGTCCACAATTGCTTCAAATCTTCATTCTATGTCACAATTTCATTCAAATTCTTCTACTTATAATTTATGAAGACAATTATCACCTACAAAATCACTTGAAACGAAGTAAGAATTAAAAAAACTATCAAACTCTTAAGTAGCAAGCAAAACATATTATATATGAGTATATAAATATAGACAAATAATTGTCTATAGTAGCCTAACATTTGGCTATATGCCATCCCATCTTCACAGGAATTCCTTGTTTTCTTTCCAAAGTTACTTATTTCTTGTCTTAAGATCCTCTAGTTTGGCTCTTTAGTAATTATTCTCCATCTAATACAATTTTGTATAAAGAAACTAAAAATTTTGAAACTTTATTACCAACACAAGTATAAAATATATTTATGTTAGACCTATGTTGCTACCTATATAGAAAATCTTTAATTAAAATTCACGACCAATTTTAGTTTAGAAGATAAATCGAATATGGATTCATTTTCTAAACCTATGCTCCAACTCCTTTCTCAAAAATCATGCAAAAAATTTCTCCAACTTAGCTCTGACTTTTCTAAATTCCTTCCTTATTCATTGACAAGCTAAAAAAAGCCTAAAAATAAAATATAAACCACATTAAGTACTAAATATTGTAGAAATCATCCAAATATAATCAAAAAACTCTCAAATTCCTACTAAGAACGTAGTCTATTTAGCACTTATCACATAAAATATCTCATTATCTCCCCTAAACTTGACTTTTTTCTATTTTTACATAGGTTGCTGAAATTATAGCTAGGATTGTCTTTAAGTTGATTGGTTGCTCTAGGAGAAATGTTGATAATTTCATCACCCCAAGTTGTATGTCTTTCTATAAGGATTGTTTTACTTTTGGGAGCTCCCCATGTAATCAACTCATTCTAATTGCACAACCATATGATTTCTAACTTGTTGTTCTATACTTTGATGTCCTCCTTTGATGGTGAGCTCAACTTGTGAATTTTTCTTGCTATTACTTCCATTTGGGTTATCAAAGCAATCATAGCATCTACATTGTAAATATTTATTATTATTTTCATCTTTACTCTTCCTGACTACCATTGGAAATTATTTATCACCATATATTCATTCAATTTTAAGGCTATCTCTAGAGTTTTGTTATTAAAAGTTCCATTAAATGCGTTGTCTATCATCTGCCTTGTAAAATTGACTCGACCATTATAGAAGTTTTGGACTTGCATCCATATAGGAAGACCATGATGTGAGAACTTCCTCAGTAGATCCTTATATATCTCATATGTTTCATATAGAGTTCCATTGTAAAATTATTGATGGGAACAAATGATATTCCTCAACTTTGTCATTTTGGATGGTGAAAAATATTTAGCAAGAAACTTCTCCTCAAAACTCTCCTATGTTGTCATTGATTATACAAATAACTCTTTTAACCATACTTCACTTGATCCCTTAATGAGAATAGGAATGACATTATCTTGATGAAATTTTTAGTGGGCATTAATCTTTAAAGTATCATAAATCTCTAAGAAATTAACAATATGTGCATTAAAATCCTTATCTGGTAATTTATCAAGCTATAATTTTGTTGCAATATTTAGATAATATTGGGCTTGACCTCGAAATAATTAGTATTAATTTATTCCTTAAAATGCTAGATCACATCACAAAAGATGGTTTTGCTTACTCCATTATCTTCTTGTACTCTCACTATATGATTTTAGGTTGTATATCTAGTGTATCATGGGTTTCCTTCATAGTTCATTCTCTTTAATTCCAATAAAGTGTCCTCTCATGTTGCAGGTCTTATTCAAGAAAACTAGAATTTTAACTTCTTTTTACACACAAAGTATACCACTAAAATCAAATTGAAATAAACACAAAGGAAATTTTAAAATTTATAAAGAAATATTAAGAAAAAAGAAATGAAATATAAACAATTAGAAATTAATTATTAAATCTTATAAAGAAACTAGTTGCTTTCCTAATAATAGCACTCAAAACTTGATTATGTTCTACTACTTAAGTTTTTCCTATTACAAATATGTTACTCATTACTAAGGCAACTGCACCTATCCTTGGAAAATAATATAGTGGTAGGTAGTGGTTGATCCATTAAGGAAGCATTGTGGATCTGGAAAACCTTTAAACTACTAACTAGTCTAAAAATAAATATAAAATTAGATTGTGATGGATATGTAGGGATGAAAAATATGGCTTACCGGGCCCAACCCATTGCCATTCCTATGGATACGATTAATAACATATAAAATAAAATCTAGTTAAGAGAATAGTCAAGAGAATCAACAATAAACGGGTTTATCAAATGGAAGAAATTACAAACCAATGCTTAGATAAGTAGTTCCCCTAGCATAGACCTTGACTTCATATTTCAATTAGTTTAGAATGAATACATTATTTGGATCATCAAAATTGTAAACATTAAAATTGCACTCTCTTGATATACAACCATAAACTATTTGATTAGTTAATATGTATGTTTATAAGCTAACCCTTCTATATGTAGTAAAATTTGTTAATTCCTATGAAAAGTTTCACGCTAACACCATATAGATCACGTATGTGTTTCTCTAACACCTCATTTAACCAATGCTATCTAATTCATGGTCCATTTACTAGCAAGCTCTCTTGAGGTGTCCACAGGTAAATTTGGGTTCGATTTAATTGCTAGCATAATTAACTTCCACATTAATATCAATAGAAATAGCTTGTAAAAAATATCATAACTCATAAATGAAAATAAATACATTCATATAATTAAAAAATAACGATTTCTCTATACACATAGTAAAAAATTTAACCACTAATTATGTTCAAAACAATTAAAAAATTTTAAAACTTGAAGAAATTATAGTAAAAATAGTTCTGGATGAAAGTCTTAATGTTATCAATAATTTGATTCATTAAAATGAATTAAGATCTTGATTCTCCATTGAACATTAACCAAATAATTGACCTCATGAAATCCTAACCTTTAAAGAGAAAAAGATGTGTAAGATGTGTAAAGTCTCCAAAAGTAGCCCAAAATTAGGATTTTTGCATTTTAAATACAATTTAACTACTTAGAACAAAGTCTAGGCAATGATCGTGGCCCAAGCTATAAATCTTCCTATTGCTTTTAGAAGAGATACACAATTTTTGACATATCCATGTCTTAGACTAGAAATCTTATTTCTCTTATAGCTTGCATATGGTCTAATGTATGGTCGTGGCAGAGACTGTGTTACTCTTGAAATTTGTTTTAATGCCACACAGCCTCTCCCTAACCCATATCTCTTCTCACACTCTATTTATATTGTGCATGAACTAGCACGTATGGACCAAACTATACTCCTACAAGAATTATTATTTTCTCTATATTTTCTTTTAAATAACCTCTAATTCTTAATAAATCTCATCTTCATGTCAAATATGTACAATTATCTAAAAATATATTAAAAACAAGTAAAATAAGGTAATTTGACATGAAAATGAAGCAAAATACTTAAGAAAATATGTGCATATTTCATACACATCACTAACCTAGCTATATAACATATTTTCAAACTACTATGCCTAGAGAGTCATAGTGAAAACCATTAAAATAGTAGTCAATAAGGCTTGGTGATAGGTCATCCTAAGGGTAACCTAATATTATGTTCAATAAATATTCACCATATACAAGCATTGTATTAAATGTGCATAGTATGTTAACATTCAATTTATGTTGTTGTTATACCTTTTCTGATACATATTATCTCACTAATATTGTAAAGATGACATATGACACTCCATCTAGGTTTTGGAAAATAGCCTAATCCTAACCTAACTTAAAGTTAATGAGCTTGGCGTAGACTGAGCTTAAGTCTTTTTTTTTTTAATTTTCAAGCTTTATGCTAGGCTTGAGCTTAAACTCTATGGCTTAATCTAATAGAAAGTCTTAACAATATATACCAAAAAAATATAGAGTTTAAACTTCTCTTATTTGGAAACTTCCAATTCATCTTTTTCAATCTTCTTATCTTCTCAATCTGTTGCTCTTCAATCTTTGGTAACTTTAAGTTCTTACTTAGATCTCTTCCAGTTCATTGGTCTCTTCAATATTCTTCAATCTTCATCTCTTAAATATTCCTTTTTCATTTACTGGTGTTGTGTTGTTTGGTTAAATTTTCTTAAGTTATATTTTTTTTCTTTGACCAATGCTTGTTGCACTAGATTCTATATTTTTATGTTACTTTTATCCTCAAATTTTACTTCAAGTGACAAAACTTTTATAAGACTTCAACAACTTTGCTTTGACAACTTTTAACTCCTTAATTAATCCCTAGGATTCTTCTAGATTTTCCACCTTTGCTTTTAGGTTTGGGAATTTAATTCTTATCATGTAGGTCACTGGTATCAGGGATTCGAAAATGGATGAGACTAGAGAGAAGTTTTGGGTCAAATCGATGGGTTAGAATAAACTTCGATTAGGTTTAGTTGGACTTAAAGTAGTCTGAAGCTCAATCGAGTTCAAATTCAGGAAGTATAAGTCAGGCCTGATTGGCCTTCAAGCTGAGCTCAGACTCCTCCTTTAAGAGGTTATTGGTCTCTTCCAATAGTTTTTATATAAATAATAAGAAAAACCACTTGAATGCATACACCTATAAGGCAATAAGAATAATTTAGCTTACTATTTTACATGCAAACTTGATGGTTCAATAAGCATACATGTTGACTTAATTACTAAAATGACCTTGCTAAAGATAACAAGCAACATCCTTTACATTTTACAAGCCTTAAATGAAAGATTATTGGGAGACAGAAAATTTAAGCACCTAATGCATATAATAATAACACTTGATATAAATTAAATATAGATATATTTTTCTTAATACTTTGCTATTTTACATTCAAATTACCTTGGTTTAATTGGTTTTATATGTTATTTTTAGGTAATTATGAAAGAGTTGTTTGAGGAATGAAATTGTCAACAATTGGAGAATATTACAAGAAAAAATATGAATGAAACATAACTTTTGGCTAAACATAGCCTGACATATGATTGTGTGCTAGCCCATCTTTTTTTCAACAACTTAGAAATGAATTAAAAAAATATGATACATAAGCTAAAGGGACACTGTGCTGCAAAGTGAAAAGTTTCAAAGAGATACACAACCTAAAACAGGATCGTGTTTCAGCTTGTGTACCTCTAAAAATTACAAAAGAATCATAGCCTAATACATAGACATTCTTATGCCAAGTCCTTATCTAAAAACGTTATAGAAAGTTAGCAACCTAGGACATGAGAATGTTAAAACTTGTGTCCCTCTCTAGAAAATAAGAATATAGATATATGTCCTAAGACATAAACGTGTTTAAATCAATTTCTTAAGGGATAAATTGTTTAAGAATTGATGAAAACCATAGATTTGAAGTCTTTTTTCTTTTTCTATTATATTCTTTAACTTTTATTAAGGTTAGTAATCATCCACCAAAGGATAGCTAAAGAGAACATCAAAAAATCATTTTCAATAAAAAGATTGAAAGGCATTTCACAGAAGTGATTATCATTAGAGTCATTAGAGGAAAAAGATTTTGTCAAGGGATACCTTAGCATGAGTTCTTCTTTCCTTTCAATTGTTGTTTTTGTTATTTCAAGGATGCTTTTAGGCTAATAACTTTTGTGTCTTAAATGCATGGAACCTTAATGGACTTTTTTATGTTTTAGTTAGTACTTTGAATAGAGGTGTATTTTTTGAGATTTACATGTGCTAATCTTAATGTTGATCATATATAAATGATAATTTAAATATAACTTGAATCTATATATATACATTGTCAAAAAAAAACTGTGTAAGTTGACTTAGGCTCTTATATTAAACATTTAATGAAGATTTAGATATAGACCTATATGACATTTCTAATATTAGGGTAACCTTTTATAAGTCAAACAACATAGTGCATTCTAAGAGTAGTTAATTAGATAGATTTATCGATTCATCAATCAAGGGATATATGGTTATACATCAATAGATGATAGTTTATTACCTTAGGAAATTTCACTTGTCTAAACAATAAAAGCCATATAATTAAATTAAGGATGCAAGAAGAAGTTAGGGAGAAACTTTGATCTATATATTTATCATGTTGATATCTTCTTTGATTATCATGCAAGTATTTTTAAGATAATCCAAAGTAGTTAGTATTCTAGTCTTCTTTTATTTCTATCAAACAAAATTCCAAGTTGTTATTGGTTATATAATAACAAGAATATTAGACTCATTATTTGTTCCATTGCTCATGAGATTGAAGGCTATTACCACTTTACTGTTACATAATGATAAGTCCAATTGTTTTAATGTTTTATTAAAATTTTAGGGTTATATATATATAACTATTATCAGCACTAAGATATGTTTGAAAGGATTTTACTTTATTGAGTTTTACTTTTGGTTTAAGCTGAGTTTTGAACTTTGTGGACTTGCCTTATAGGTTGAATTCCTAATTTGGGAATTTAGTTTGATTTTTATGGAGTTGCCTAATTCTATGAATTTTGGGTTTGGATTTTTTTAATTTTATTAAACTAATAAATAAGGTTTAACCTATATCTTTTTATTTTAAAGTTTACCTCCTCATTTAACACTTTCCAAATCCATTGTAATTTTTACCTTAGGTTCAATTTATCATTCCTTATGATGCATATGTTCATATAACATTCCAAATAAAAATTAACACTTACCAATTTAGGTTTGACGAAGAATTACTAATCTCTTATTGTTCAATCCAATCTTCTAATTACTCCATACTCTCTTATTGCTTAGCTTTGCTTAGCTTTTCTTCTTGGTTCTTCTTAATATTGCTTATCTTGATTAAACAATTTAACTCACATAAAAAGTTGTTATACAATCACATCATACAATGACGACAACAACAACATTCCAGTCGAAGTCTCGTTGATATGTAGGTTTGGGGAGATCCAGAAATGCACAGCCTTATCCTTAACTAGTAGAGAGATTATTTCTAATAGACCCATATGAAAATAATAAAAAAAGATACATATTAAATAATAAAGTAATAGTAATTAAAAAATAAAAAAGTAGACATAAAGATAATGATAACAATAAAATAAATATATACATACAAATAATCAATAATAAATAATACAATAAATACATAAAAGATAAAGATTAAAAATAAAAGATAAAATAAGTAAATAAATACACAAACAAGAAAAAGATAAGTAAATAAATAAAACAAACAAGTCATTACAAGAAAATGTTTAGGCTAAGTAAATAAATGCTAGGCTAAATAAGAATTTTAAACATTACAATAAAGGTCATATGAGCTAATGTAGTTTGCTTATTTAGTGAGTTAGCAAAGATGACATTGCATTACACATAATAAATGGCATAATTGTTGGCCGACTTGACATGCACAAAGTAGAAAAGGCAAGGTTACAATAACTCCATTTAATAAGAAAAACTATAACTATTTATAGTTAACTTTGCATTATTTGTTATGTTAATTTTTCTTACAACTCTTTATTTTGGTTTAAAGGCATTTCTCATTTTATTTAGATAATTGCACCATAAAAATTATTCATCATTTTGTTTGGAGTAAAGAACTTCAAGTTCAAGTTAACGAAAATTAATCAAAGTTAATTGATCATATCAGAGATGGTTAGTTTAGTTTGAATAACTAAAAAGGTTATTAAAACATCATAAGAAAGCACAAACCCTTATCTAAAATCTAGGAAAAAAGACGCAAATGCAAACCAACAACATAAAATCTAAGAACCTAAAGATATAATAATATTTAAGATCTCATATAATATGGCTTTATATGGTCATAAAACCCTACAAACATCAGTTAGATACCTAAAATATAATAACTCATAAAATCAACAACCATATGTTAAAAACAATTAGAACAAATGGAACAAAAAGGATTAAGAAAAATAAGTAAAATCATGTGAATTTAATGGTAGTAGAACCCATTCTCAATTATTGAATGTGAATGTAATCCAATGGACAAAAACAAATAAAATCACTAAACTAATAATTGTAAATTATCTGTAAATAAGACAGGAGATAAAAATAAAACAAATTAAAAAAATAAACATAGCATATTATATTTTTTCTAAGTCCTAACTAGACTTGGTGGTGCATAGCTAGCACATGCCTACAAATCCAAACTCTGTTAATCGGCCTACCTACCTTTTGATCCTTTTGATTCTTTTATGGCTTCCTTGTAAATTCTATTGTACAAAAAATGATGATCTCGTCCTTTGTTCATATGTAAACTCAACTACAAACAAATAATTTAGTGTTTGGAAACCAATTAGTTGTAAAGAAAAACTTTGTATATATGGTTCTATAAAAGTTTTGGAGAAGGTTAGAACACTATAGAATCTATTGGTGGAATCATTAGAAAAATGAACAACAATGAGATATTAAAACTAGATGGACTAAATAGAGAAAACAAATACCAAGAAGTGAGTATGGCTAACTAGAAAGAGGACGCAACTTTGTGGGAGAAGAAGATGATTCTAAGATTTTGGAGAAAAAGAAAAGGGAAGAGTAAGAAGAAAAATATTATGGGAGGGATAGGTCACGGTTAAGATGTGAAGAAGTTGAAAAATGAAGAAGAATAAGAGAAACAGATAAGAGGAGATTATCAAACAATTTGAAGAGACAGATGCCTTGACTATATTGTTATCTTAGCCTTGGTCTTATGCTCACAACTATTATAACTATGATGTTATCAATGGTAGAGCCTAAGGTCTTTTGTCGACCTTGTTTATCCCGCACGAGTAGGGATGGCAGTGGGTTGTCAACCCGATTAATATCTGCACCACCCGACCTGAAAAAATGGATATGGAGGTTCAAAAATGGGTTGTAAATGGATTTTAAATGGATGCTTAAAAATAGATTTGGATATGGATTTGGATATGGGTCTAGTAATAACCTGAACCGATGGATACCCATATCCAACCCGTTTTTTATTAATTCTATTTTTATTTTTTTCTTAAATATTTATGATTAAATATAATAAAATATTAATATTTTAATCATCTGACCTTTGAGTTCTAAAAGCAAATTACCTTAATTAATTCCTTCACGTTTTTCCTTACATAGTTACACCTGCAATTTATATACCCAATCCAATCTTATGTCAATTTTTTTAGCGATAGATAAACTCATTAATGAGAACAAAGATTTGTATACTTACGAAGGAAAGGCAAAACACTAGAGCATGGTCGTTGGTCTAGACTTTAACAACACAATAACGAGTGTATGGTCCTGAAAGGCCTAAGGTGGTGCGCCGTTGAACATGCCTTATGTCTATTTAAAAGCTTGTTGACTATTGAGTCAGTGAGAATTCCACCTCCATGGCAAATAATTATCAAGCAGTCTTTTGTTAAATTGCCTTTACATCACGTCATTCATAGCCAATATTACTCCAACTTATTATTAATAAAGAAAATGTTACATTGAGTGACGACAGCTGTGATAGTGGAGGTCGTGCCTCACTGATATAATCTCTTTTAAAAGCTATTAAATAGGTGAATAGTCGATTACTCTTTTTAACTTTTGGCTATTCAGATTTCTACTTATCTCTGCCATTTTCTGCTTCGTTGTCTCTGTCGTTCTCTACTTTATACAGTGGGTCAGTGGCAAGCCTATTCCCTTCGTTATCTCTGTCGTTTTCGACTTTCAGTGGCAAGCTTATTCCTTTCATTATCTTCGCCGTTTTATGCCTATCACTGCCTGTGGTCAACCTCCCACTTAGTGCAGTGGTTTTTCAGTCACCGACACCAACTGTATCTCAAGGTTCTCTGATATTTACTTGTCACCGGCACCAACATCCCGATCTGAGTATCCTTGTTTTGGCAATTGCTTTGTAAGTCTCAATGTTGTTGCATTTAAGTCGCTCATGGATGTTTCGGAAAACATCTCATTATTAGGAAAAAATTCTGAAATGTCCATTTACCATAGCAGGATGATCTTTAGTGACTTTGAATTTATAAGTAGTCATATAAATACTGCATGCTTGCCACTGGAATCTTCGTTGTACACTTTTTCTGGTATTGTGATTTGTGAACATCATGTAACGTGAATATGTGGTTGATTTTCAATGCTAGATTACTACCTTATTCCTAATTGAAAAATTAAAATTGTTTATTAGAGAATAATAGTAATCAGTCAAAAATATATTAAGCTTATAAAATGTAAGGGATGAGGTGAAAATTGAAATAAAGACTTTATTTTATTTGACTTTTATTTGTCAAAGTTGGCCTTGGACAACTAATCATTTACTAAGTTAATTTTTTTAGGTTGTTTTTTTTGCGACTTACAAGTTAAAAGAGATGTCTGAGAATCTTGTAGCTATGGACTCTGGTGATCGTGGTGCAACTAAAAGCAAGAAGCGTACTTCTCTTGTATGGCTAGAGTTTACTTTGGTGAATGTGAAAGGTGTTGATAAGGCTGAGTGTAAGCATTGCAAAGGGAAGCTTTCTGCTAAAGGTACGAACGGGACTTCGCATCTGCGTGAACATTTGATCAAGTATTGTCCAAAGAAACATTTAAGGCTTGTTGGAGGCCAGAAAACATTATTAATTGCCAGTGGGACTAAGTCTGATGGGAAAAAAACATTGCAAAGCTACAAATTTAGCCAGGAATTCTCAAGAAGAGAGTTAGTTAATATGATTGTAATGCATG
>JAOTAY010000007.1:9918355-9943815 GCA_025629805.1 Erythroxylum baracoense | reverse complement strand
AGAATATTCAGCTAAGTTTATAGGTAACCTTTATTTATTCTTCTTGTTTTGATAGAAAAAGGAAGTAGAGAAAATAGATTATGTGCTAAAAATGAAGAGATAAAGAAGAGTAACAAGAGATTTATGTTCTTAGATTCTCATGAACTTTTAACTAGATCTTAATTCTTTTAGCTTAGATAAACTAAGAGTAGATTAAGTCTAAGCTCATTTTTTGATAATAGAGCTTTATGGAAGTTCTATTCGTATATGATGTTTGATTGAAAATATATTTGTTTGAAGGGAACCGAGAAAGTGGAGGGCATAGATAAGAGGAAGAACGAACTTAAGTTTGAAGTTACAAGTAAATATGTGGGTAATATGTTTATATTTGTTATGTTGATGAGCTGAATTATTTTCTTGTATATGTACTTAAATGCTTGCCTATTATCATTATGAATGTGGGAAAAATAATCTGTGATTGATATCATGTTTGCTTTGAAAGACTCTACTGCTTTTGGTATTAATAAAAAGCAGAAAAATGCAAATTTCATAAAAATATGATTATGATATGAAATATACAAGCATCGGAAATTTGCTTGTGTGGGTAAGAGACATACCATTTAGTTTGTCACGTGCACGTTGACCTCAAGCCTTCTCCTGGCTGCCATCTTATGGCAGATGAGCTCCAAAAAATGAACTCATTCTGTTCATGTTGTAAACTTTGGTTTCATCATTTTGTTTTATGGGATTCTCTTAAGTCATATTGTTCTATACTTTGCTGTGATTTGCTGAGCATGATTCATAATTGAATGCTTTGTTTGATGATTGTAAAATATATAATATGGATTATATGACTGTAATTTAAATTACGTGTTATGTGAACTGGATTGGTGTATATAAATATGCTTGGTTATGCGTGTGTGTGGCTCATCACCGATGGCTATAAACATATTAGCTACTGAGTTTTGCACCTATCATTTTCCACTTCTCAGGTACAAGAATCAGCAAATCAATAGTGAACTTTGCAAAAACTTCGGCAAATCTCCAAGAAGCTCATCTTTTGTAACTAAGTTGCTTTAAATACCTTAGGTTGCTTTGAAATCATGCATTCATTATTGTATTTTTGAATTATACTACTATATTGACTCTTAATATGTAATTCAAGTTATGTATAAATGCTGCGTTGATTGAGAAATGAAACTCTGTTTTATTTAAGAAATGATAGTAAGAATTGCAGAGTTTCTTTTTTGAATATATGTAGAAATTTCTTCTCTGTTAAGTGTCAATTGTGTTGGGAATAAATTTTTAGTTGTTTAATGGCTTTTGGGATAAATATTCTTAAGAAAATGGATAATTTGGGAGTTATGTATATATAGTCTATGATTGTTGGATTTGGGTCTTCTAATATTGTGTAAGATGTATATAGACAACAGGGAAAGAAAAAGGGGGAAGAAATTATGTTCTGAATCTTCAATGAATAAACTATATTGATCTAGGCCGAATTAGATAAAATTGTCTTCATGAAAGTTGTGGCTCTTTCTCTTAGCTTTCTAACAACATAAAATTTATATTTTTTGTACTTTGGGATTGAAAGTTAAGAAGATTAGAAGTGGGTGTGTAAAAGTTACACTATTCATCGATTTGCAAGATCATGCCTAAGCGTGACTGCGACTCCTCGCTCTCACGCTCGTGACTTTTGTTGTCACGGTGGTGACATTTTCATATGCACGGCCATTACATTCTCATTTTTTATTTTTTATTTGTTATTATATTTATTTGTGTATTTGTTTTTACTCCCACCAAGATTTTTATGTTTTTTATCTTGATATTAGTTATACACACACACACACACACACACACACACTTTTATTTAAAAATTCCCCTAGTTTTTGGCACCTTGTCTCCACAAAATAGGAACCGAGACCCGGGTTCAATATGATGAATCTTATATTAATCACTTAATTATCTTTGTATAGTTCATGCTATGTTCAATAACTGCCGATTGAGTTACCTTTGTCTAAAATAGGTCATAAGTACTACTAAAATATAGCAATCCCTATATAAAATACTTTGGTATTCTTAAGTCAGATGATCTGTTATAAAATTCATTATAATGAGAATTCCCATAAACATACAAGTAAGGCTTCAAATAAAATTCTCATATGGGCTTAATTCAATAAACTTGTTCTCTAACAAGCACCCGTATAGTTGTTTAAGTATATCTATACTTTATTCTATGAGATCAAATACGTCCTTTATAAGGAAAAAAAACATAATATGTGCTAGTCTTTTACATTCTATTAATGTCCAATTTCAATAGAATAATGACTAAGAACAATTTAAGGATAATACATATGAATCTCATAATTATGATCTTATCATAATTTCATTTGCAATACATATTTATCTTATGATCTTTATCTTATACATCTGAATATGTATAAGATAAAGAAGCTTCTAAATAATTATGTCACTAAAAATATAACCAACCAATCAGTTGTAGGGTATAAACCAATAATCTTCCACTTGCACTAAGTCAATCATTTAAGTATCTTACATTATTTCACCATATAATGATCATCCCACTATTGAGACAATGGTTTCATGAGAGAATTTGAAAAGATTCTCTATAGTGAGTACTTGCTTAAATTTTCCAACTTTCTTCTTAATTGTCATCATAATTAAGAGAAATTGTATAAATACATACTTAGATCTTTAATGAAACTTTAGCTCCTTTTACATGTTTAAAGGCTCTAATACTCCAAAGTACATTACTGTTCGAATATTACAAGAAACTATACCAAGTTCATTAAAGAACTTATTGATCCAAATAATCATATCTACTAAATAAAAATGTATTATAGCTTAATTAGCAATTAATGCTATATTGGAATCTTTTCAATCTCAAAATAATATTAATTTAAGTAAAGTATTCCATAACTAGGAATTACTTCTAAGGTTAATATTCATGTGATCTTGAACTCAAATATGTACTTATAATAGAATAATGGATATCTTAATTCTTCATAAGTATTAGATATCAAATACCTAAAATCTATTGCACTAAGACAGAAAGGATAGAAATATAAGCCCAGTCAATAAATAAAATAGACATCATTTGACCTAAGGTAATTATGCATTATTCAAGGTTATTTTGAGTTGTCGAATCTATTATATTTGGAAGCAAGGAATGAGAGATTGTTCAAGAATAAGAGTCGATAAAATGAAACTTTCTATAGGAGTGCTCTGTCTAGGATAGAAGAATATATCTTGTTCAATATAGAGCTTTTTAAAATATCTCTAAATATGGACAGTAGATGGGAACTGGATCGAATCTAGGAGACTAAAGAAAGCATAAAGCATTTTAGATTGTAGTGGTACAAATGCACTTGGAACTCAAACCAATGCTAAGTGGAGAAACATAAATGGATAAGTGGAACTATAAATGATTGAGGAAACACTACTTCATTGATCAAAAGTTGAGAAATCACTTAACTTTTATGGTATGAGGAATCTAGCTCACTACTTAATGCTATAAAGAAATTACAAGCTTTTTAGGGACTATTTCTAAAGAGGATAGGATTTTGCTCCAATTTGTAACAATCTTAAGGTTTTATTATAGCTTTTCAACATCTTATAGCCTTTTAACTATACATCAAATCTAGCAACAAAGGAACTAGTTCCATTTATACGTGTTGTGATGAGGTTTGAACCTTTTTAAATCTCTTCTTACTCCCGCTACTTATTTAAGGAACCATTCTCCTATTAGTCTTCACTAAAACAAATATTTTATTCAATGGGAGTGGTAAGATTGTATACAATTTTTTGGATATATTATAACTTTATATATTTTTAATTTGGTTCTAATCTAATAGGATAATATATGTTTCAACTAAACATCGCATCTTAAAAATTGTTAACTTTGGCTCTTTCAATGTCTTAGTATTTTTTATCTAATATGGAGCCTTTCTAATCAATTTAGTTGGAACTTTGAAAGGTAAGTTATTATACTACACATAGCCATAAGAAAAATAAATATTACATAATACAATATCTCATATTATATTTATCTTTTTACACAAATTCATATTATTATATGATTTAATTATAAAACATCTATAGACATTGCTAGTAGATGGGTATTAGATCAAAATAACAGACCAGAGAAAGCAGAAAGCACTTCAGATTGTAGTGGTCACAAATGAACTTGGAAATTAGACCAATGCTAAGTAGAAAAACATAAATGGACATAAAGAACTAGAGAGAATTGAGGAAACACTACTTCATCAATCTAAAGTTGAGAAAGCACCTAAATTATGTGGGGAATCTAGCTCACTACTTAATGTTGCACAGTATCCCCAAGCCCTTTAGGAATTATGTCCAAAGAGAATATTAGTCTACTCCAATTGGTAATGATCTCAAGTTTTTATTATCTCATTTTTATATTGTTTAGCACTTTTTGAGCTCTTTTTGGGTTCATAAGTTCTTAAACCCTTTAAAAGCTTTCCTATCCCATTTTTGGAAATACACTCTTTAATTTCTAAAATAAAATACTAAACACCTTTAATATATTATTTATATACTTGGAATTAAAATATATAAATGACTTTCGTTTCTATCTTTATAAATCTAGTTCCTATAATTAAGTAACATTCATATCTAATAAGAGTTGCTTTAGACTATCATATCTTTAAATTTTGAAAATATGAATTATGTTTTATATGAGTAGTATGTCTCTACACATTCATACTGAAGAGTACAGAAATGATGAATTCAAAATCATCTCTAGAAACAAACTCATTGAATTTATTATGAAAGTGTTTCAACATCTTATAGCCTTTTAATTATACATCAAAATTATCAACAAAGGATAAAATTTCGTTTAGGTGTGTTGTAATGAGATTTGAACCTTTTTAAATCTCATCCTACACCTACTAATTATTTTAAGAACCATTCTCCTATAAGTCTTCATTAAAACAAATATTTCATTCAGTTGGATTTGTAAGATTATATACATTGTTTTAGATATCTTATAACTTTCTACAATCTATTTTGGTTATAAACTTACTGGATAATATATGTTTATCTAAGCATCTCATTCTAAAAATCATTATCTTTAACTCTTTCAAAGTCTTAGCGTTTTATATCTAATATAGAACCATGCTAATTGATTTAATTAGAACTTTAAAAGGTAAGTTGTTATACTAGACATTGTTATAAAAAAATATATTAACTGATACAATATCTCATATTATATTTTTCTTTTATATAAATTAATATTATTATTTGATTTAATTATAAAATATCTCTATATATGGCTAGTAGATGGGGATTGGATCGAAGCTAAGAGACTAAATGCACTTGGAACTCAGACCGATGCTAAGTGGAAAAACATAAATGGATAAGAGGAACTATAGATGATTAAGGAAGCACTAATTCATTGATTTATTGATTAGAAAGCACCTAAATTGTATGGCTTGAGGAATACTTAATGTTGCACAGCATCTATAAGCTCCTTAGGGACTATGTCCAAAAAGGATAGGAATTTGCTCTAATTGGTAATGGTCTCAAGTTTTTCTTATTCCATTTTAAAATTTTTTTAACTCTTTTAAGCACTTTTTAGTTTACATTTTCATAAACTCTTGAAAGGCTTGCTCACTATTTTTGGAGATAAATTCTCTTTAATTTTTAAAAAATACTAAACATATTTAGTACGTTATTTGTGTATTCTGAATTAAATTTTTTTAAAATTCCATAATTATGTCCATAAATTTAATTCCTAGAATTAATTAACATTCATATCTAATGAGAGTTACTTTTAAACTATCATATATTTAAAATTTGCAAATATGAATTATGTTTTATATAAGTAGTATATCTCTACACACTCCTACTAAAGAATACAATTATAATTCTACTAACCTTCTTGTTGACATGATCAATTCATTATCATCTGTATAAACAAACTCATTGAATTTTATGCTTCTATTAACCTTCTTGTTGAGATGATAAATTCATAATCATCTGTATCAACAAACTCATAAATTTATTATGAAAGTGAATATTTCAATATCATATATCCTTTTAATTGTACATCAAATATATCAACAAAGGAATAAGTTCCATCAATATTGTGATCATTAGATCAGAGTTATTGACTTTCTCTTATAGTGTGGCTTTTCTTATATCTTCACTTTAAGAACATGAGGGTTTTGTACCTTGATATATGTTTAATTGGTTCTATATTTAGATAATAATACTTAGTAATTAATGATATGAAAATGTTTAAGATACTCGCTTTAGTTCATATATGGTTTTAGGCACAATTCAGAAGCAAATCAGCTAAAATGAGTTGAAAGCATCATATTTGAGTTGTTTTCCAAAGATTCACACTTGCTTGTCTTTATAAAGCAAGAACAAGAAGATTAAAAATAATGAAATACAATAAAATGTCAAGAAAAGATGAGATATATGATGAAAACATCAAAGGAGGAATGAAACAAATGTAGTTCACAACCAAGCATAAGTTGCATTGGCATAAGATTCTTCTCATACCCATGCAACACTTCTCATGGTCGTGAGAAGCTATGCACGGGTGTGACAGCCTATGTCACACTTGTGACACAATGCCACCTCACCTAGTTTGAACCTAGTTTTTAGTATAAAGTGAAAAGAGGTGTGACGGTCAAAGGTTATGAAAGCTTTGTGTTTTCATCTGGGAGAAAAATGAGAGTAAAGGTTTAAGAGAAGATAAGGACAAAAGGAAAAGCTCAATTCATTTGGAGACCCATGGAGAGCTAGCATCTCGATGCTGATTCAAAGGTGACATCGATGTCGACAATCCAGTTAAACATTTTTTCTTTATAATTATTGTTTCTTTCTCTCTTTAGGAATTGATTTTGTTATCCTATACTTACGGATTTAGGTTTTATGTATGAATAATCGTATTCTTGTTATCCTTCGAATGTTTGTGTATAAACCTACAGCCAAAATTTCAATATAATCTCTAATTGTTATATTTAAGGTTCATTTATAACGACTAATGGATTGTAATCATTAGGGATAACATAACCTACGTTAAATAACCTGAGCATATATGGTTGTTGCTTAGATTGGTCTAATTTCCTAATTCGTAATATGGTTGTCTAATTAAATCCAGAGATCATGTCCTAGGTTAATGAGCATCTCTTAATTAAACACAACCTAAGGGAAAAGTGAGATTAACAGAGCTTGTTATTAATCTACGATCAATAGTTGCTAGGAGATATTAAAGAGAAATAAATTAATGAAGTATGTTCAACTGAGTGTGGGTCGAGAATAAACCAAAAAATTGAACTCCCAACTAATTCATCACTTTTGTCATTTTTAAATGTTTTCTTTAATTTTTTCATTAGTTTAGTTTCATTTTATTTTATTATTTGAAAACCAAATTCCCATAACATAAAAACCAATTCTTTCATCACAAAAGCTAATCGAACACTCTCTGTGGGATCAACCTAAACTCACTACTGCTATACTTATAGGTTTAATTTATTTTGAGTAGTGTTACAACGCACTACGTCAATTTGACCTTTTACCTTTACCTAGTAGGTTAGAGAAATTGAAAGAGGAAGAACAAGGTAAAGAGACTTTCGAGATATTTCAAGAGTGCGAGGACTCAGTAGAGATTGAGAATCTAAAGATAGTGCATATGATGAATATGAAGGATTATCAACTAAGGCACTATATGGAATAACTTTAAGTGGAGAAACCATATATGATACCCGAAGATCATAATTTTATCATGTGATGAGGAAAGTAGGAAGTCAAGCAAGCGACACTAAATAAAGGCGTTTCTTGGTAGGCAACGCAAGGGAAGTAAATTTCTTTTCCTTTACATTTACACATGTATTTCTTATATATATGTATGTTTTTAGTTGTTTTAAGTTTTCAACAAAATGAGAGAGAGAATAAAACAAACAAACAAACAATTTCTCTTTTTCTATTACTTCTGGGATTATGTAGTCATGATTAGAGTGTGAATTGGACATATTTATATAAGTCTCAGTCATTATAGAGTGTTTAATGCTACTTTACCCAAATACATCTCACCTCACCCTTGCCTACATTATAACCATAAAAAATCCTTTGATTCATGATTATGTATGTGAATCTTAGTGGTGGAGAAATGAAATGATATGAAAAGTTGTGGAATGTCATGATCATGAATGGTGTTGAGTGTACCTATGGATATATCTTATTCAAACACATTTTCCAAGTCTACCTATAGATTACTCAATCCCCAAAGTGATGAATGTTGATTGATCATGAGTAGAAGCATTGATTATTAACTTTTTGCTATGGTTTTTGAAAGTCATTCATCTTTGCTTATGATTATGCTTTTTTAGGAAATATGGGAATTGAGTAAATGTTTTTGGGTCTATGATCTTAATCTTGATGTTTTGCTCGAGGATGGTCAAAAACTAAGTGTGGGGAAAATTGAGATGTGCTTAATTAATTATATATTTATTTAATAACATTTAGTGATTAATGATACAAAAATGCTTAAGATACTCACTTTAGTTCATATATGGTTTTAGGCATAATTTGAAAGCAAATAAGCTAAAGTGAGTCGAAAGCATCTTATTTGAGTTGTTTTTCGAAGATTCACACTCGCTTGTCTTTATGGAGCAAGAACAAGAAGATTAAAAGTAAGAAAAGACAAGAAAATGCCAAGAAAAGATGAGATATATGATGAAAATATCAAAGGAGGAATGAAACAAATGTAGCTCACGACCAAGCATAAGTTGCATAGGCGTGAGACTCTTCTTATACCCGTGCAACACTTCTCACAATCGTAAGAAGCTATGCATGGTTGTGACAACTCATGTGACACCTATGACACAATGCCACCTCACCTATTTTTAACTTAGTTTTTAGTATAAAGTGAAAAGATGTGCGACAGCTGAAGGTTATGAAAGTTTTGTGTTTTTGCATAGGAGAAAGCCAAGAGTGAAGTATCGGGTGAAGATAAGAGAAAAGGCAAAGCTTTATCCCTTTGGATATCCATGGAGAGATAGCATTCTAATGTCAGTTTATATGCGGCATCAACACTGGAAACTTGATTAAGCATTTCTTCTTTGTATTTGTTGTTTCTTTCTCTCTTTAGGAATTGATTGTGTTATCCTATATGGATGGATTTGGGTTTTTTGTGCATAAATTTCAATATAATCCATAATTGTTATATTTAAGATTCATTTGTAGCGACTAATAGTTCGTAATCATCACGGATAACATAAACTAGGTTTAATGACCTGAGCGTATATAGTTGTTGCTTAGATTGGTCTGTTTTTCTAATTTGTAATGTAGCTCTACAATTAAATATAGAGATCATATCCTAGGTTATTCAGTGGCTAGGTTTAATTAATAGAGTCTCCTAATTAAACACAATCTAAGAGAAAACTGGGATTATTAGAGCTTATTGTTAATTTACAACTAATAATTGCTAGGGGAGGTTTGGGAGTAATAAATTAATGAAGTATGTTTAACTGGGTGTAAGCCGAGATTAAACCAAAGAATCGGACTCTTTACATATAGCACCCCACTCTTACAAGACACTTACTTGACATCTTGAGTGATGTCCGAGCATGCACCTCGCAAGGGTGGCATGCTACAACAATCAATCAGTCAGATACTTAAAACTCAGTAAATATGTTTTTTCACGAGTGTACGCGGAAATCAGTAATCAAATTGAGCCCAAAGTTTTCTTTAATAACATCAAAATCACATTTATTATTATTACACTCAAGATCAATCTCATTTACAAACCTTTGCACCATAGAAAGTTATTACAAAATAGAAATATTCAAATATACATGTTACAATAATTACAGAAGACTCATTTCGATACAAAAATAAGAAAATAATAATGTAGACGTGAACTAATCCTGACCTCTTTCTCTTACTTGAATGCAATGACTATACTCCAATTTGTCTAACTAGAGTGACTCTTCTAAGCCTAAAAAAATATTGCAAAATTTGGGTGAGTTTTGCAAACTCAATGAGTGACCATACTCGATGGCTCACTTGTTCATATAACACATACAATTCATATAATCACATAATTCACATCATTTCATTGATAATCATATATCATCGCATATCACTTGGTCATTCATTTCACATTTCACATTTCACATTCAACACATATCACATTTAGAAATCAGTCAACTATTTAAACTATACCTATCATATGCATATGAAGTGCTCATGAGACTCACTTTCTTTTATTATTGTTGTGACCGAGTGCCTATAACTTTCCCGTTTCTATTGTGGATACCGGGCTCATTAATAACTGTCTCGTATCTTTTGGGGATACCGGGCTCATTTTACATAGAGAGTCTTTGACTCTTAATCACTTTCTGAGCTTTAAGCTCTTTTTCACATTCTAAGCTTTAAGCTCTTTTTCAGTAGCTACTCCGATCACAACAACCTTTATGTTTCATACATTAATGTAATGAAATGCATTACATATATTCAGTCAATTAAAAGCGCTCAAAATCCCACAATCATATTCGCCTTCACATGTCATCGGACCTTAGTCTGGCATTCAACATTTATGTTGAGAATACTCATATTTCATTCATCTACATATTCACATTTTTCTTCGAAACTTGGTCCGGCATTCAACATTTAAGTTGAAAATACACATATTTCATCAAATTCACATACAAGGAACACTTCCAATGTTCTCATATTTATCAAACTCCTCGGACTATTAATGTCTAGAATTATCTCAATCACATTCACATCGGTAATAATTCAATGTAGAAATTGAAAATATAACAAACAATGAAATGAGACTATCTAGGTCAACTCACAGTATGCTCCAGATTAGCACATTTACTTCTAAGATCTGGAAACATCTGGATGTGGACATTTTATCCTGCACACTAATATTATGCAATACACACGTTGTACACACATTAATAATTGCAAAATCTTAAGTATTCATTTATACACAAATGTGTGTATGGACTATGTACAATGCATGATCAATGATAATCTCAGGTATCGCTCTATCAATCTCGTCATGTAAACATTCATATTTCCAAATTCACATAAGTATTATTTATACTTATGGTTTATACCTCAATAAAACCATGAAAAATCGAAATTCATGATTCCTTGGTCAATTCAGATTTTTCCTATAACAACCTTAAGGTCAACTTTCCATGTTCTTTTTGACCAAGAAAATGAAGTAATTTGAAGATACTTTCTCCTATAAAATTATTCTCCTATCTATTATGTTTCTAATGACACCAAGATCATTCAATTTGGTTCAGTATTTTATGAGTTATGCTCAAAATACTGCAGACATACTGTCAAATTGTACAATTCATATCTGTTGGTTCTAAAAATGTAGTCTGAAACTTCAAAGCATAAACTGTATAGATCTGAACAACATTAGACAAAAGTGTCTTCATTAAAGTTGTAGATATTTTTCTTAACTTTCTAACGATATAAAGTTTTGAATTTTTGGACTTCGTACGCAAAAGATATGGCCTTTAAAAGAAGCATAGGTACCAGACAAGGCACCAAACGAAACGCCAGACAAAACATCAGATGAAGCACTAGACAAAGCGTCAGACGACGCGTCAGAAGAAGTGCTAGACGAAGTGTCAAACAAAACGTCAGACAAAGCAGTAGATGAAGCATCAGACGAAGCAATTTTGACTCTCTAGATGACAAAACTTTTCTTCAAGGTCTTCATGAACATATAGCCATATATCTCTAGTTTAATCCAGATCAAGAATCGTCTCATTTGGATAACTACATAACAAGTTATGGCTAAAAAATAGAAGCTTAATTAGTGGAAATGTCATAACTACCATTTTCCAGCACCCTCTTCATCACCATTTAGTCTCTCAATCTTTCCTTAAAACAACTCATAAATACCATTAATCCATTAAAACAGAACATACATCTATTTATTGCAACATCAACATTACACATATCTCAACTCCTCTATCATGATCATTAAATACTAAACTACCATCATAAATGCTTCATTTAGCAAAACCATGAAGATTAACAAGCTATTTACTTGATTTCTCTTCAATGTCTTCAAACACAACAAGAAGCCCTAACTTACCATGTCACTCATGTACATCATCATCCAGGAGTGATTAGGTCGGGTCTTTTGTGAGAATGAAGAAGACAACAAGGTGAGAGTAACAAGTGAAAGAAAAGAAGGCTAGGTTTAACGTGTATGGAGGTTAGAGAAGCAAAAAAATCGTGAAGAAGAGAAGAAGTTGAAGCTCACGAAGAGAGGGAGAGAAAAGCAAGTGAAATACAACATTTAATTTGGTCTTTCAAACAAAAAAGTGAAGTTTCGTGAGTGGGCAGTGGTGGCAAGTGGTGGTGACACTTGTCACTTTCCTATGGTCCCATTTAGATCCCTTTTAAAACTAGTCCATTTAACTCCAATTTATACTCCAATTATCTCCAAATTTCAATGACATATTTCATTAAATCCCAAAGCCATTTATAAAAATTTTCACTACCATTTGACTCTTAATTCTACTGCTATTTATCAATTGTCCTGCCACTTAGCATTTTTCCCCAAAATTACTCAAAAATTCAGGAATTCCCTAAATTTCACCAAAATTTCTAAATCAATAACTATACACACCAATTCAATTTTCAATACATATAAACCATAGTTCATATCAAAAATCTCATTTATAAATCAATTATACCCAGAAATTGTCAATGAATATATGTACAATTATTTTCATATGCAAAAAATTCAATATTCACGTGTAGGTGCATATCATATAATGCATGAGCATGAAATGCATTTTTTAATTTCTTAATAATCTCTCATATTTACTATTCTAGCCTCAACATGGGTAATAGGATGTTAAATTAATATAGATGGATTTAACAACATCTCCTAAATCCAGATCTTCAACATCCTATTTACGACAGGGAAAATCAGTTATACCTATAGGAGCTATTTCCAATATATCTCCTAAAATCTCTTCAAAAATTATAATCTCACTTTCTCGCACCCATGAAACAATAGCTAGCTTTCCATTAATTACTTCCTTTCTCGTTTGTGTGTAGAATGCCCTGACTAACTCATAACACACTGTCTCATCTAATTTCAGGAAATCTTCCCAACCATTTGCAATAAAGTAAGGAGAGATAGGCTTACCTATATTATCAAACATCATGGGAGGCAAGACTCTCCCAACAACCACCTTTCTTTTCTTGTGCTATGTTTTATAGCAATTTCTAGCTTCTATCGATTGAAACATTTTTGGTGGTACTGACGTCTTTCCTTCCTTTTGAGCAGCTATCTTTATTTTCTTTGCTATGTTTTCTTTATGAATCATCTTTTCATAAAACAACTCATTTCTATCAATAGGGTCCTTGATAGTGTCTTCAGTCAAAAGAGCTTTTCCTTTATTTATTTCTTCCCTTTTTCTTTGTCTCAATTCTTTTTCATCTTTCTTTTCAGTATTAATGGTTTCCTTTTGTTCAGAAAATTTCTTAACTTGCTTTGTAAGACTTCCTCTAGTTCGTAGTTGTTTGATCAACCGAGAAGGTTCTTCATCTGAATCATCATCATTTATAACCTAGTGTACTTCTGATACTTGGGTTTAGTATTATATGCTTCACTATGACTATTAGTAGAAGATAGAGTTTTCTTTTTTCCTTTTGATCTGCTTCATGCCATTGTAAGAACGATGAATGAGTTTTAAAATATTTTAGATGAAACCAGAAAGTTGGAATGTAGAGAATCAAGAGTGGCACTTCGAAGAACAATGGGAGTGAGTAGAGGAGAGAAGTTTGTTTATAGTATATTAGGCATTTTTTGAGTGTTGATCTTGTGTGAAGATGAACGATCGTATATTAATACAGAAAATATGTTTGTTTGTGTATCTTCTGATAGATAAGTACCGTTACTTGTTAGAATTGCACGCTCGTCTTTAAATTTAAACTCTTTTCTTAACATGCAAAATCTATCTTTAGAGAGTGGGTTGGTGAAAATATCAGCTACTTGATTCTTAGTATTAACATGCGAAAGATCAATGATTCCTTCTAAAACATGATCTCTAAGAAAATGATATTTGATTTCTATATACTTAGTTCTAGAATGATGTACATGATTTTTAGAAATATTTATAGCACTCGTATTATCACATAATATAGGAATATGAGAGAAGTTTAGAGAAAAATCTTGTAGTCGATGCTTCATTTATAAAATTTTAGCACAATAGCTGGGAACTGCTATATGTTCCTCTTCAGTTGTCGAAACCATTGTGCAATTTTGCTTCTTGTAGGTCCAAGATACTAGACATCCTCTAAGAAATTAACAGTGACCACTTGCGCTTTTTCGATCAATTTTGTCACCAGCACAATCTGCATCACAATAGCGTACCATGTCAGATGAATCAGCTTTTGGACATCATAGTCCAAAATCTAGTGTTCCATAGAGATATTAAATGATTCTTATGACTGCTTGAAGGGGACTTTCTTTTAGATTTGATTGAAAGTGTGCACAAAGATACCTACTAAGTATAATGTCTAGTCTTGAGCTTGTAAGATATAGTAGTGATTCAATCATTTCTCTATACTTTGTCTCATCCATAGCTTTGCCTTCTTCGTCTTTATCAAGTTTAGTTCTAGTGTACACAAGATTTCCATTAGTTTGGCATTCTCAAAATGATATTTCTTGATGAGTTCCTTTGTGTATTTGTCTTGGCTAATAAAGATTCCTTTTTCTGTTTGTTTGATTTGTAATTCGAGAAAGAATGATAATTGTCCCATTATGCTCATTTCAAACTCCCCCTACATTAATGCTGAGAATTCTTCATAAAAGGATGAATTAGTAGCACCTAATATTATGTCATCAACATATATTTCTACTATGAGTAAATCATTCTCCTTTCTTTTAATAAATAAAGTTTTATCGACCTTTCCTCTTTCAAAGTTATTCTCAAACAGAAAGTTACTTAACCTCTCATACCATGATTGAAGAGCTTGCTTTAAACCATATAGAGCTTTGGTTAACTTTATCACGTAATCTGGATGGTTTTCATCTTCAAAACCTAGGGGTTGCTTAACAAATACTTCTTCATTAATGTAACCATTTAAGAGTGCACTTTTAACATCCACTTGGAACAACTTGAAGTTTCTATAACATGCAAAGACAAGTAAAATTATAATCCATTCCAATCTGGAAACAAGTTCATAAGTTTCATCAAAACCAATACCTTCCTATTGATTGTAACGTTGAGCTACAAATCTAGCTTTGTTTCTTACCATCTTACCATTTTCGTCAAGTTTGTTTCAAAATACCCAACGAGTTTTAATAATTGACTTGTTTTGTATACAAGGCACCAAATTCCATACTTTGATCTTATCAAACTGACTTAGCTCATTTTTGATAGCTAAGACCCAATTCTTATCAGTAAGAGCTTTTTCAATAGACTTTGGTTCTAGTTGTGAGATGAGAACTATAAAGTTGTTTTTGAATGATGATCTTGTTCTTAGACTATTATAAGGGTCTCCAAGAATATATTGATGTATATTAAGACCTCTCTATTCTCTCGATGTTTTTTATAGTGTAGGCTCCTACTGAAATGAAGGAGCCCACTCTGTTCTAGCTTCAAAAGTGCCTTCTTAATTTTGTGATTCTAAAGGTATTATAGGTGTAGTTTGAATCTCCAATGTATTTTTAGGTACCAATAGATGCTCTTCATCAGCTGAGTCAGTTATTATTGTCGAAGGTAATGCTTCATCAAATACCACATATATCTATTCTTCTATCTTCTTTTTGCTTTTATTATATACTCTGAATCCTTTACTAACGATGCTATAGCCCAAGAAAATAGTTTCATCTGATCTCACATCAAACTTTCCAAGGTTGTCTTTTCCATTGTTTAGCACGAAACATTTGCACCCAAATTCCCGAAAGTAAGCAACAATTGGATTTCTTCCTTTCCACAACTCATAAGGTGGTCTTTTTCAAAATAGATCTTATAAGACATCTGTTAAGTACATAACATTTCATGAATATTACTGTGTGAAAGTGGACTACCTCCATTTTACTGAGGTGTCCTTGGACAAGAGAAGTTGTGAGTTATACCATTGCTTTCACATAATTCTTCAAACTTTCTGTTATCAAATTCTCCTCCATGATCGCTTTGAATTGAAGTGATACAGTGCCCTTTTTCTATCTAATATTTTTTGCAGAACTTCTCAAACACTTCAAAAGCATCATCTTTATTTGATAAGAAATAAACCCATGTAAATCTAAAGTAATCATCTACTAGAACAAAACCATAATGTTCACCATCAAAACTTTAAGTCCTAGTAGGACTGAATAAATCCATGTGCACAAGTTCAAGTGGTTAATTAGTAGACATAATATTTTTAGGAGGAAAACTGTTTTTAACTTGTTTACCTTTTAAACAAGTCTCACAAACCTAATTGCTTTTGAACTTTATATCCAATAATCCTCTTATAAACTCATTTTTGGATAATTTTGATAGAATGCTTATGCTGGAATGTCCAAATAATCTGTGCCATATAAATAAATCCTTTTCTAGAGAGACAAAACACACTTAAAACTTTGAGAGGACGTATCTTCTAGTTGAGCATAATATATATTATGATTTCTAGGACCATCAAACATAATAATATCATTATAAATATCAACAATTTCACAATGAGATGCATAGAAAATGACTTTGTAACCTTTGTCACATAGCTGACTCACACTCAACAAATGTTATTTCAAACCATCAACAAAGAGAATGTTATCAATGGAGGTGGAGTGAGAATTACCAATTTTACTAATTCTAGTGACCTTTGCTTTATTTTTATCTGCAAAGACAATATTACTCCATCTTTTCTTTCAATGTAGTTGAAGTGTGATATCTCACTTGTCATGTGTCTCGAACAACCATTATCAACCATCCATTGATTCTCCCTTATCTCTGTTTTGCAACATATCTTATCATCTCCTTATTCAGCCATTAAGCAAATGTTGTTGACTTCTTCTGGTTCTTCTTCTTTAAAGTTTTTAGAATCCTCATATGACAAACTGCAGTCATCGTTTGCTTTCTGGATTTTCTATTCTCTAACTTGTCCTTTTCAAGAAGAGGAAATTCTAGTCTTGTGTGTCCAGCCTTCTTGTAGTGATAGCATATGATTTGATTATTTTGTGTATTGCTATTGATGTTGCTGCCCTTTGATAGGAACCTATTGTTTTCAGCTTTCCTATTTCTTTCTCTTTTCTTCATCAACTTCTTTATATAGAAGCAGGCATATTTTTTGACCATAAAGTTGAACTTATCATCTTTTTCTATTTGTAACTCAGTGTCACTTCCATCACTATTTGATTTGTCAGTTGCTTTTAGTGCCATTCTTTTTCTATAGAAGGATCCTTCATCTCACCTAACTTCGGTTTCATAGATCATTAGATTTCTTCATAGCTATTCGAGTGAAATAATGTTACAGTGCCCTTTTTCTATCTAAATTTTTCTATAAAACTTCTCAAACACTTCAAAAGCATCATCCTTATTTGATAAGAAATAAACCCATGTCAATCTGAAGTAATCATCTACTAGAACAAAACCATAATGTTTACCATCAAAACTTTGAGTCCTAATGGGACTGAATAAATCCATGTGCACAAGTTCAAGTGGTTTATTAGTAGACATAATATTTTTAGGAGGAAAGCTTCTTTTGACTTGTTTACCTTTTAAACAAGTCTCACAAACCTAATTGCTTTCAAACTTTAAGGTCGAAAGTCCTCTTATAAACTCGTTTTTAGATAATTTTGATAGAATGTTCATGTTGGCATGTCCAAATCATCTGTGCCATATAAGACAAAACACTTAACACTTTGTGAGGACATATCTTCTAGTTGAGCACAATATATTCTGATTTCTATGACTAACAAACATAATATTATCATTCTAAATATAAACAATTTCACAATAAGATGCATAGAAAATGACTTTGTAACTTTTGTCATATAGCTGACTCACACTCAACAAATTATATTTCAAACCATTAATAAAGAGAACATTATCAATAAAGGTAAAGTCAGAATTACCAATTTTACCAATTCCAGTGACCTTTGCTTTATCTTTATCTGCAAAGACAACATTACCTCCGTCTTTTCTACCAATGTAGTTAAAGTGTGATATATAACCTGTAATATGTCTCGAACGGTCACTATTAACTATCCATTGATTCTTCCTTGTCTCTATTTTGAAACATATCTTATCATCTCTTTATTCAGCCATTAAGCAAATGTTGCTGACTTCTTCTAGTTCTTCTTCTTCAAAGTTTTTAGAATCCTCATCTGACAAGTTGAAGTCATCATTTGCTTTTTAGATTTTCTGTTCTCTGACTTGTCCTTTTCAAAAAGAGGAAATTCTGATCTTGTAAGTCCAGCCTTCTTACAGTGATAGCATATGATTTGATTATTTTGTGTATTGTTATTATTGTTGCTACCTTTTAATAGAAACATGTTATTTTTAGCTTTCTTGTTTCCTTCTCTTTTCTTCATTAGCCTCTTTTTATAAAAGTGGGAATATTTTTTGACCATAAAGTTGATCTCATCATCTTTGTCTATTTGCAACTTAGTGTCACTTTCATCACCATTTGATTCGTCAGTTGCTTTTAGTGCCATTCCTTTTCTGTAGGAGGATCCTTCATCTTACCTAAGCTTAACTTCATAGATCATCAAATTTCTTCTTAGCTAGTCGAGTGAAATAGTGTCTAGATCCTTTATCGTTTCTAGAGCTGTCACCTTCAGTCTTCATTCCTTTTGTAGTGACCTTAAAATCTTTGTTACGAGCCTGTCGATGGGATTTATTTTTCCCAAATTCTTTAAGGTTGTGATGTTGTTTTTGAAGCGTCCAAAGAATTCGTCTATGGTCTCCCCCTATTTCATGACACTAGTTTTGTATTGATGGACTAAAAGACTTATTCTATGCTTCTTTACCTCATTTGTTCTTTCAAATGTGACTTGTAGTTTGTCCCACATTTCTTTTGTTATAGAGCAGTAGGATATCTTTTCATATTCTTCTAGAGACAAAGCACATATTAGGTGATGTTTTGCTTTAGCGTTTAGTTGGGATTTCTCCTGTCAGCATCTGTCCATATTTCTACATTATTAGAAGTAGGAATTGTAGCTCTAACTCTAATGACTTGCCATAATTTGATGTCTACAAATTGGAGATATATGGTCATTATCTCTTTCCAGTAGGAGTAGTTGTTTCCATTAAAGTAAGGAGACTTTGAGATGGATTGTCCTTCAAAACATCTCAAGGTGTTTGTCATGATCTATCACGAGCTGTAAAACACAATAAATGCGAAACCTTGCTCTGATCTCAAATCATATAGCAAACACATGCAAGAGGGGGGTGAACTGTGTGTGAATTAAAAAAATTTCGCATGTTACTTTCAATTCGTATAAAGACAAGACCTGTTAAAAAATTAAAACAATAGGAGCCTGTCAGATAATAGTAGCTTATTAAACGACAGGAGTCTACTAAAGTATGAGTCCTATTGAAACAATAAAAAGAAGGCACCCGTTAAAATTAAAAGATTCGTCAGCAAGTTGTAAACATAAGGAACCTACTATAAAAGTGAAGGAGCTTCTTGCTGAAATGAACACAAACAATATAATATGGAAATATAAAAGATAAGGAGAGAGAGAGAAAGAAGAAGGACGCAATCGATTTATATTAGTTCGGCTTACAATTTAAACCTATGTCCAATCCCCAAGTATTTAACTTGAGTGTTTCACTATAAATCAAGTAGCAATTTGACGAGCCTCTCCAAGCTCTCAAGTTAATATTTTTCAAGGTTCTTCAACCTTCCAAACTAGTAGTATTTCACTAGCCTCTAGAAACTCTCAAATAAAAAAGAGATTTGCTCTATAAGAGCTTCGGTAATCTCTCGCAACGTAATTTCACTTTCTAAAGCAAAAAATAATTTTTATAAAGATATCACTTTTAAGACTGTATTTTCTTTCGGTGATTTTAGCAATATAGTTTCGCAAGCTTTTGTATCGTTTCATTTTTATTTACAGTTCCATTGGCTCTTCGTTAAACAGTCAATTTCTTCAACTAGTCGTTGCTTCATTTTGCATCCTTAGTCAACTAGATCTAAATAACTTCGATGTCATCTTTGCCTAAAAAATCTTCTAGTAATCATGCGGCTAATATACGTACTTGACAATTAGTAGGATCCTTTATGATAAACTATTTCTAATAAGGTAAGTTCATAATGAAGATTCCTTTTGAGAATAAGACTGTTGAATTATACAAGGAAATAAATCTAATTTTAATTTTGAAATATCATACAGTTATCATCAAAATCGTTAATCATAATCTTTGAGCTAATAGAAAAAATTATGTTCATTCATGGGATTAAAGGCATAAATTACCAACCATTAATTATAAATACAAGCTGACAATGATAATCAAACTAAAATAATTTCACCAACAATAATGCCTTTTTTTATGCAACTTTACTTGGCTTAGTAAGGTACAAGCATCACACTTCCATCCTAGATGGCCATATATATATTGTCCTTAAATTCTCCAAACAATTTAGCATTCCTCATTCTCTAAATGTAGTATACTAGTATAACAAATCTTGCTTTAAATAGTTTTTGATTACCTCCCCCATTGCATCTCAACTTGCTAGCCCATTTGAGAGTGCTGATCTGGGTTTGGTTATTTTCTTACAAGTTGAAATATTTAAGAACTGTCTCCACAATCGATTAGCATATGCACATTTGAAGTACAGGTGGTCAAGAGTCTAAAAAAAGTTTGCACATAGTGGACTTATGGCATTTGGAACCTGAAACTTTGTCTATCTCTAGCTCCTGACCTCTATAATGTTGCTAACCACAGTATAAAGGACTGGGTTGGAGCAATCTTTGAGTCCTAAATGAGTTTATGGAATTAAAATTTAATCAAAAGTCATAATAGTAACCTTCTAAAAGATTCAGTAGAAAAAGTTTTAATGCTATGTAGCTCCCATTGTATTGAATCTACTTATGACTGATGAGGCTGGTAATCTAGTAGACTATTCATGATACTGTTGGTGCCTCTATTTGAATGGAAAGGTCAGCTCAAGTTTCCATTTTATATTAGCATGTGCACCTTGGTGTTCTTAGGATTTGATTCTTAGAATTTGGTATTATAAAGTGATGTACAATGGACCTAGGGAATGTAAGCTATCATATTAGAATGTCGTGTCCCTTCCATTTCCTATGAAATGCTTAAGATAAGGTTGCATAAACTGCCTCGTGTTTAGAATCTATTGGAAAGCATAAGACTGTGTAAGTTTTCTTTGAATAGCCTGTATGTTTTCTTACTTGATATGTACCATATGAATCCATTTCATCCATAGACTTTCTTTTTCCTCACATATTCTCCAAAATCTCTTAACCATTAATGATTTTGCCATTATACTAGCTGAGGAGATTTTGTGTCCTCTATAATCCTTAGGCAAAATATTGAGCTCCATTTAACTTTGGGGGATATTCCATGATTATTGTTCTATCCATTCCAAAAAACGAATTCCTTATACATCTATCAATCTTCTTTAGGATGCTCTTAGGTAAAGCAAGATGTGAAAACCAGTAAATATGCAAGTTATTGAGAATTGGAATGGCCAATTCCAATTTGCCTCTATAGGATGGAAATTTGTTGCTTACGTTTGACATTCTCTTTTGAATGAAGGCAATAAGGGGCTTGCACTCTATTTCCTTTAAAATTTTAGTAAAGATTAGTACTCTTAGATAGGTGGGTGGTAGCAGGTCGTAACGCTACTTAAAATAAACTTGACTACTACTATAGCAGTGATGAGTCGAGGTCGATCCCATAGAGAGTGTGTGTAAAGTTATTGAAATGAAATTAATCAGTGTTTAGGTTTGGGGGGTTGGTTTGGTTTAAAAATGATTCAATCTCAGCCTAAACCCTAATTAAACATATTTCATTGATTTGTTGTTCTTTTACCACTCCTTGAACTATTCGTCATAGATTAACAATAAGTTCTATTAATCTTGGTTTTTCCTTAGGTCCTAGTTAATTAAGAAGAGTTCGTTAATTAACCTTTAACTATCAGATAACCTAGGAGATACTCTCTAGATTTAATCAGAAAACTGCCTTATGAATGAGAAAAATAGACCAATCTAAATAATAATCACATAAGCTCGAATTATTTAACCTAGGTTATGTTATCCCTAATAATTACGAACCATTAGTCGCTAAAAATAAATAGGAAAAACAATGATTACTTACTATATTTGATTCTAAAAACAAAATACAAGGAGAAATTACACTTTACTAGGTCGTCGGTATCGATGTCACCTTCGAATCGGCGTCAGGAAGTTACCCCTCCATGGGTCTCTAAAGGTTGAGAGCTTGCTCCCAAAAATAATGCTTCAGGCCTCAAAGAAATGTCCTAGCTAAAGACCCTCACCTTTGTTCACAGTGCCTTCTTGTTGTTCTCTTTTTTAAAACCTACGTATATGTACTTTTTTTGAAACCTATGCATCTGGTCTTCTGTTTTCCTTAAAACCAACACACGCATTTAACCCTTCTGCCCAACGTCAACGTTTTTACCTTATGCCATACATCTATGTTTTGCTTTTCTTAGCCCAACGTGCGCTTTGTTTTGATGCTCCTTAACTAATCATCTATTCCCCTTCAATTGTTGTATAGAACATTTACGTTTTGCTTTTCCAGCATCTGCGTTTCATACCTTCTGGTTGCTACATTTTTGTATCCTTGTTGTGTTGCATTTTGATCTATCTTTTCCTAGCCACTGGCGCATCGTTTTCTTTATAGACTACTGCCCTTTTTACTTCATTGTTTGTCCACCTATGCTGCAACCATATTCTTCATTTGCTTCTATTATTTTGTTTTTCATCTGCTGCTAGCATGCGTTTTCTTTTTGCTTCCTTTATATTTAGCTCCTTCATGTTTTAAGCTACTGCATGCAATGTACACGTTGCTTGGTTTCTTCTTGCTATGTTGCATTCTATCATCCAGCCATTACTTATTTAAATTCACGTTAAAACATATATAAGATGCACATATTTTTTGCTCCTTTACCTTAAGCAACATTGAATTTTCTTGTTTATGTTTTCATTTTTCTTGTCTTCTTCTTGCCTTTTAATTTTCTTCTTCTTACTTCATGAAGACAAATGAAAATTAATTTTCAAAAAATGGCCTAAATATCGTGCTTTCAACTCACTTTAACTTCTTTGCTTCCGTGTTATGCTTAAAATCACATATAAGTTAAAGTGAGTATCTTAAGCAATTTTATAGCAATAATCAGTAAGTGTTATGGAATAAATTAATAATCAATTAAGCACCTATCAATTTCGCCCACACTTAGCTTTTAGTCATCCTTGGGGAAAACATCAAAATTAAGCTCAAAGACCTAAAAACATTTATTCAATTTCCATATTTTCCAAGGATACATAATCATAAGCAAAGATGAATGACTTTCAAAAATCATAGCAAGAATTCAACATTCAATGCTTCTGCTCATGATCAACCAACATTCAATACCTTTAAAAACTGAGCAATCTAATGGTAGACTTAGAAATTGTGTTTAAACAAGATATGTTTATGGGTATAATCAACACCATTCGGACCATGTGTAACGCACCACTTCCACAGCGCACCTCCCCGAACATCTTGTGGACATTCAAGAACATACACCATAAAGGCGGCGTGTTAGAGCAGTCACATTCACTTATATAGCATCATACAGAATAACACAATATTTAAAAGATCAATCCCATATTTCATTCATAAAACATAACTTACAATGTAGCTTTTCACTACATAATTCACACACACACACACACACACACACACACACACACACACACACACACACACACACACACAGTGTCAAAAATACATAAGAGTTTACTACTCTAACAACATGTTCTACTGATATGAAAGCTATAGAAAAGATTCTAACTAAACTCCACAATCTCAGCTAACTGACCTTTGACCCATTTATTGAGTCCAAAAATGTAGGAACTATACTTCTTTTAGAATGTTTTAATAGCTAGGTCTCATTTCTCGTACCTGAAAAGCCACATTGTAATTTTGATGAGTTTTGCGAACTCAGTGAGTGAACCATCATTGATGTGCTCACTCATATCAAGACATATAAACAATTCACATTTCAAATTTCGGAAACAGTTCATATAATCACATATTGCACATTATTTCACAATTCAATTTAAGTTCAGTTCAGACAACTCATTTCCCATCTTTAATTTTACGTAACAAATTGTATACGCAATGCACATGTGACTCACTTTCAATTGTTACTTTGTTGTGACCAAGTGCCTTTTTAACTGTCCATATTCGTTGTAGATACCAGGCTCATTGATAACTATCCCACATCTGTTGTAGATACCGGGCTCATTTTACATATTAAGCCTATGGCTGTTATAAACATTCTGAGCTTTAAGCTCTTTTTCACAGGCTACTCCAGTCATAACTGCCTTTATTTGATCATGCATATCATGTAATGAAATGCATCAAATCACATACATTCATTCAATCACTTTCATTCAGTTTACACAATTACTTTTCACCTTTTCATTGGACATAAGTTCGACATTCAACATATTTGTTGAGAACATTTATTTCTTTCAAATTCACATACAATCAGAACACTTCCAATACATTCCCAGTTATCAAACTCCTTAGACTATAAATGTCAGAAATTATCACGTACACATGAGTATCAATTCAATAATTGGAAATTTATAGAATTACAATCAAGTCTAGTGAGAACATACAGGTTGCTCACAGTACGCTCTAGATAACTATTACTTTGACATCCCGACAATGTCTAGATATTGTCGTTCTATTTGCTCTTCTATATCATGCAATACACACACATTGTACACATTACTAATTTTCTCAAACACATAAGAAGTCAATCATATACATATGTATATGTGTTATGTATAATGCATGCTCAATGACATTCCCAGGTATGTATCCTCTATTACGAATCTTAATCACTCTTAATTATAAATATAAACTTATCAAACACTTTATCAACTTGTTCAATGTAACACCCCACTCCCGCTGGACCCGAACCCGATATCGATAGTGATATCCGAATTCGTGCCCCGCGAGGGTGGTGTGCCACATCACTAAACAATTAAAAGTCGGTATAATTTTTTTTAAAACCACAAACATAAAGTACAGAAAATCAATAACCAAAACGGTCCACTTTGTTTTATAACCAGTTGATACAAAACAATGTAATTAACCGAAACTTTTATTAGCCATCTGGGCCCATTTCAAATTTCAAAATACAAACATTTCCAATTTCTCAAAATTATTACAAACTGTAATATTCGATTACAAATAATACACATTTTGCGGAAAATACAATTCAATGCA
>JAOTAY010000007.1:9903960-9918255 GCA_025629805.1 Erythroxylum baracoense | reverse complement strand
TTCTAGCTTAGATAAACTAAGAGTAGATTAAGTCTAAGCTTATTTTTGGATAATATAGCTTTATGGAAGTTCTATTCATATATGTTGATTGAATGAAAATATGTTTGTTTGAAGGGAACCAAGAACTTCAAAATCAAGAGCAAGAGGAAGAACAAACTTAAGCTTGGATTTATAAGTAAATAGGTGAGTAGTATGTTTATAGTTTTTGTGATGATGGGCTGTATTTGATTTTGTGTATTTAAATGCTTGTCTTGAATCATTGTGAATGTGAGAAAAATGTTCTTTGAACTTAATATCATGTTTGCTTTGTAAGAATTTTGCTGCTTTTGTATTGATGAAAAATAGAAAACTTCAATAAGCATGAAAATATGAATATGATATGAAATGTGTAAGCATTGGAAATTTGCTTGTGTAGGTAAGAGAGATACCATTCTATTCATCACATGCACGATGATCTAAAGCCTTCTCCCGGCTGCCCGCTTGTGGCACATGAGCTCCGAAAAATAGACTTATTATGTTCATGGCATAAACTTCAGTTTCACCATTCTGTTTTATGGGATTCTCTCGAGCCATTATGTTTGTGCATTGCATCTTGAATGGTTGAACATAAAGAATAATTGAGTGTTATGGTTTGATTATTATATGATTATATGATCTGATTTATGTGATTTGCTAATATATATTTGAATCTTGTAAAAACTTCGGTTGACTCCAAAAATTTCTATCTTTTGTAACTAAGTTAGTTCAATCATTTTAGTAGCTTTATAAGCATATCAAGCATGAGCATTCATGATTGTATTTTTGTATTATGCTACTGATGTGGCTTTTGTTTGCAATTGAAGCTATGTATAAACCTTGCAACATCTGAGAAGTGAAACTTTGTCTTCTGGAGTAATGAATGAAAGAAGGGTTGAAGAACTTCTTTCGTATATGTGTAGAAAATTTCTTTTCTGTTAGTATTATTGTGTTGGGAATAAATTGTGAGTTGTTTAATGGTTTTTGGATAAATTCTTCTTAAGTAAATTGATGGGTTAGGAGTCTATTCTGTTAAGAGTCTTATGAGTATGGATTGTGTTTGTTAGATTCGGGTCTTTTGATATAGGTAGTAGTTTTTACAGATTGCAGTAAAAAGAAAAGGGGATAAAAATATGTTCTGAAACTTCAATGAATAAACTGTATTGACATAGGTAGAATTTGATAAAATTATCTTCATGCAAGTTGTAGATCTTTCTTTTAGCTTTCTAACGACATAAATTTTATAATTTTTGAACTTCAGGATTGAAAGTTATGATATTTTGAAGTAGGAGAGTGCAGACGGCTTTGCACAATCGCGCACATGCACGATCGCGACAACCCCAAATTTTTATGAATGTCGCAATCATGCACAAGCAGGATCACGACGATCCACCTTTGTTCACCAAAAATTACGATCATGCATGAGCTCGATTGCGACCCCCCTTCTCACGGTCGTAACTTTTTGATTGTCACAGTGCCTATGACTTTTTCACTTCGTCCCTTTTTTATTTTATTTATAATTGGTTTGTTTATTTGTTTAACTCTCAATCTGATTTATTTTTATGTCTATTTTATTTAATGCTATTTTATTTTATTTGTTTATGTATTTGTTTTTACCCCCACCAAGAATTTAATTATTTTTATTTTGAGGTTAATTATATATATATATATATATATACATACTTTTATTTTAAAAGTCCCTTAATTTTTGGTGCCTTATCGTCATGAAATAAGAACTGAGACCTGAAGCCAACAAGCTAACTCCTTTAGAGTTCTTAATTTGCGATTATGTCTTCAGATTTTGATTCCAATTTGTCTAACAAAGTTGACCTTGCTTCCTTACGCAATCTCTGTAATGTTTTCTCGATCTCTAGATCAAGTTGCTCAATTTCTCTACGAGTAAATCTGGCCACTACCATACACCATCACTAACAATCAATTAAAAATTAACAAGTAACAAAAAGAGTGAGTATAAACAAATATATTCACAAAGCACCAACTAAAATCAAAGATGAAAATTAAACTACCACACTCCCTAGCAACAGAGCCAAAATTTGACAGTGTGTGTTGAGTGCACTGCAAAATTTGTTTGACTCTACACACAAAAATTTGTAGTTATGGTGAGCCGCAATCGAATCCATAGGGAATGTTTGGTTAATTTTCGTAACGAAATTAATTGATGCAAGGTTTTTGGATTTTTAGCACTATAGAAAATAAAAAAGCAAACTATCGAAAACAAATTAAAACAAACGATCAAAAATGGTTAAACTGTCGAATATACGTAAGGTCCAATTCTAGGTTCAATCTCAACCTAAACACAATCAAGTATATTTCATCATCCTAACATCTTTAAAACTCTCTTCGGACTATCGATCTGAGACTAATAGAACACTCTCCTAATCTTGGTTTTCCCTTAGGTTTTGTTTAATCAAGATACGATCATTAATTAAACCTAACTACCGAATAACCTAGGATACAATCTCTAGATTTAATTTGGTAGTCACATTTTGATGTGAAAAATGATCAATATAAGCAGTAACCTCACACATTCGGGTTATCTAACCTAAGTTATATTGTTCTTAATGATACGGGATCATTAGATGCTACTCATAAACATCAAAAGTAATGATTACATATTACATTCAATGTTTTAACAATAGGTTCAAAAAAGAACAATCACAATAATGTATTAAGATCATTCATCCTAAAACCCAACCAAATCAATACTAACAACACAACAATATGAAAAGAAATTATAACCTTAAAATGATAAAAATAGCTTAACCATGACTTAGTGTCGATACTCCCGTTGAATTGACGTTGTGAAGCTAGCCTTCTATCTCCATTTTTATACTCTAAATGTCAACCATCTTCTCCATAGCTGCTTCGGTGGTGAAAGAACGGAGAGAAAATCACACCGCCTCCTACCCTCTCTTCTACTCTCCTCCTTATTTTTTGAATTAATTTTTAGTCCACTTATACTAGTCACCCTATCTCATTACTATGCATTTTAGTTAAAATACCTCCTATGTATATGGAACGTCTATGTTTCGCAGACTTTACACACGTCATCAAACACAGATGTTGTCTGCATTAAACATTCATGTTATGCACAACATCTGTGTGAAACACAGACGTTGCATGTCTACCCTTGCTTCACAGCTACACTGCGTTATCGTTTTGGTCTTTCCAGTCATCAATTAATTTCACGTGCATGAGGTTGTCCCATCTGTTACGCTATTTGTTCCATTTATTGCTTGTCCTCCTGACGGCTTTCATCTTGTTTTACCATAATTCCAAGATGCTTTCCATTAAATTCACGTTATTGCATGCAAAAATATGCAATTTCCATGTATAGTAGCTGTGAGCTATATTGCTCCATCATCTTAATTTTCTTGTCTTTACTTGCTCCAATATTTATCCTTTGTTCCATAAAGATAAGTGAATATGAAAATGGAAAAAAATGGCTTCAATGAACATGCTTTCAGGTCACTTTAGTTCCTTTACTTTCGAAATGTACCTAAAATCAAATATGAGCTGAAGTGAGTATCCTAAGTATTTCTAAGGCATTAAACACTAAGTGTAATATATCAAATGAATCAACATTTAAGCACATATCAGTATGGTGAGCATTTTTCTAAGCATGTTGAGAAAATCATTGAGGTATTCATAAATGATTTTAGCGTTTATGATTTTTTCATTGATGAATTCCTAGAGAATCTTACTCTTATCTTGGAACAATGCATTGAAACTAACCTTGTGTTTAATTGGAAAAAATGTCATTTTATGGTAGATCAAGGTATAGTTTTAGGGCATGTTATATCTGCTAAGGGTATAGACGTAGATAAATCTAAAGTTGATCTCACTTGCTCGTTAACTTACCCTTCAAATGTGTGGGAAGTGCATTCTTTTCTTGATCATGCAAGTTTCGATCATAGATTCATCAAGGACTTTTCAAAGATAACCTCCCTATTATGCAAGTTGTTACAACAAGTTGTCTTCTTTGAGTTTGATGATAAGTGTAATAAAGACTTTAACAAACTTAGGGAGATTTTAACGCCCCTGAAGTTGATTCAATCTCCATATTGGAGCCTCCCCTTTGAGATCATATATGATGCAAGTGACTATGTAATAAGGGTAGTTCTAGGACAAAGAGTTGACAAAGCTTTGTATGCCATCTATTATGCTTCAAAGACTCTTAGTCCAACTCAACTAAATTATTCTACAATAGAAAAAGAATTTTTGTCTATGGTTTTTGCTTTAGAAAAATTTTAATTGTATTTGGTACGTTTTAAGGTAATTGTTTATTCTAATCATGTAGCTTTAAAGTACTTACTCACGAAGAAAGAAGAAAAACTGAGGTTAATCAAATGGATTCTCCTCTAACAGTTTGATTTAGAGATAAAAGATAAGAAGGGGTAGAAAATATGGTTGACGATCACCTTAGTCACCTGATCAGGAAGGAAGATGACGTCCCTCTAAGAGAGACATTTCTAAATAATAACTGTTTTTATCGAATTGACACCTCCATGGTATGTAGCTATTGTGAATTTCTTAGTTACTAACAAATTACCCATGGTATGTAGCTATTGTGAATTTCTTAGTTACTAACAAATTACCTATTGGATTGTTAATAGGTCATAAGGATAAATTAAAGAATGAAGTGAAATGTGACATTTGGGATAACCTATATTTATAGAGACACTGTGCCAATCAAGTCATAAGGAGGTGTGTGCCTGAAAATGAAACATCTTTGATCTTAGCCTTTTGCCACTCGTATGCGTGTGGAGGACACTTTGGAGTAAAGAGAACTGCTCATAAAGTTTTGGAGAGTGGTTTCTACTGGCTTGTATTGTTCATGATGCATACATCTTCTGTAAGTCATGTGACAGGTGCCAACGGTGAAATAACTTGTCCTATAAGGATCAAATGTCACAATCTTCCATTCTTTTCTATGAAATTTTTTATGTTTGGGGTATTGACTTTATGAGACCTTTTCCTTCATCTTTTAGAGTTAATTATATATTGCTTATAGTCGATTATGTTTTCAAATAGGTAGAAGCTAAAGCCACAAGAACTAATGATGCCAAAGTTGTTGCATATTTTGTTAAATCAAACATCCTTTCTAGGGTCAGGATGCCAAAGACATTCATCAGCAATAGGGAACCCATTTTTACATCAGGCTGATGGAAACGCTATTCAAGAAATATCACATCATGAACAAGGTTTCCACCTCTTACCATACCCAAAGCAATGGCCAAGCTAAAATGTAGAATCAAGAAATCAAGTCAATCCTGGAGAAAGTAATTCAGCCCAATTGAAAGGATTGGAGCGTGAGGCTAGAAGATGCAATATGGGCTTATTAGACGACTTATAAGACACCAATTGGAATGTCTCCATATAGACTCGTGTTTGGGAATCCTTGTCACGTTTTGGTGGAGTTGCAACATAAGGCATATTGGGCTATAAAATGATGCAATATGAATTTGGATTATGCGGGAGTGTATAGGAAGTTGCAATTGCAAGAGTAAAAGGAGATGAGGGATGCCTCCTATCAGGACGTGATGATATAAGAAAAAGATGAAGCCCTTTTGTCATAAGATGATTTCAAGGAAAAAGCTTCATGATAGGTCAAAAAGTGTTGCTCTATCACTTCAAGCTCAAATTATTCTTGGGTAAGTTGTGTTCCCATTGGATTGGTCTATTTGTTGTTACTTATGTCTTTCCTTTTGGGGCAGTAAAGGGTTTGAAAATTGATAAGACATTCAAAGTGAAAGGTCATCACCTGAAGTTGTATAGTGAAGGCTTCCAAATAGAGAATATGGAAGTGTTGATGCTTGAAGACCCAGATGGCATCACTTGATAAAAGAAACATAGAGTCAAGCCAATGACAATAAACAAAGCCACTACTTGGAAGGCAACCCAAGGGAAGTTGATTTCTTTTTATTTACATTCTCATGTTTGTTGTTTTCATTAAATGCTTTAATTCTTACATTTGATGTTACATTAGGGACAATGTAAGTTTTAAGTTTGAGGTTGGGGATCTTAGATTTTATGCACATTTTTAAGCTTGGTTGTTGCTTATATGGCTTTTTAAGTGTTTTCAAATCAATCAAACAAATAAATATTTTCTCTTTTTCTATTGTTTTTAAGACTATATAGTCATAATTAAAGAGTGAATTAACTAGAAGAATCTATGGCAACTTGAGCATGTACTTTTACCCTTGTGATTGGTTAATATGCATCATCTTTAGAAGAGTAGTGACTAATGTAACACAAGCTAGCGAGATTTTGAGCTTTTATAGATTGACACATCATCGGTCTCATTGCCTTTTGTTTATGTGTGACCTTCATGATATGTATATCCTAACTTTGATTTGATTTTCTACTCAAAGCCAAATATTTGTCACATGCATTAACATGGAAATGATATAGGCATTCTTTATTTTTACAAACCACATTATCCAAATAGCCTACCTTTTGATATGAATTTTTCCTTTGTTAAGCCCCTTTGAGCTTTATTAGCCTTTCTTTTTGTGTTAACCACATTTCATGCCTTAAACTTAACCAAATGTCTTACCTAAGCCCTAAAGTTAGTGGAGCATTTGTGATTGTTAATGAATGTGGATGCACAAAAGTATAAGTGTAGGGGTAGGTTGGTTATAATTGTTGGGATGCCATTTTATGTCTTATTAATGAAATTCGCATATTAATGTAGATTCATTTAATTTATATATATATATATATATATATATATATATATATATAAATATAAAGAGAAAAGAAAAGAAAAAAAATGTCTAAATAAAAGTATCAAGAAGGAAATAAATTTTTTTTGAAAAGTTATTAATGATTAGTTTCTCCTTCTAAAGTTGTACAGAATGGATGACTTGAGTATAATACATATGAGGTAGATGTTACTTTGAAGGGTCACTCCTTATAGATTCAACATATTGTTATCATCAATTTTTATGATTAATCCCTTCAAATTGGTTATGCTTCATGTTGTTTATGGTGTGAGAGCTTGAATTTGAGCTATGGAATATAACAAGTCACCACTGTGAGTAAAATTTAGTGTTAGTCATGGTGCTGATATAACTTGTCACCACTATAACTAACACTTTGGTTTAGTCACGGTGGTGACTCAACTTGTCACCACCGTGACAACTGCCCTCATAGGGGTGACTTAACTTGTCACCCTTGTGACTACTCCTTTGTATTCACTTAAGTCTGATACATGCAAGTTGATGATGTAACAACCCTACAACCCTTAACCTAAAATTGTGCTATAAATGGAAAAAGAATGAGAGGTAAAGGGGGATGGGAACCGAAAAAGTCAACTCACAGATTTCATTCACTCTTCATTCTTCACTCAACACACCAGAGATACTTCGGGAGGTAGATAAAGAGAAAGAAGGGAAGATGAGAAGAGAAATAGACAGAGTTGGTGAAGAAGAGAAACATAGCAGAAAGCTGGAAACAGAGTAAGCCTTTGACCATCTAGTGAGAAAAAGCTGAAGCAGAATTGAGAGCTAATGCAAGAAGATTGAGAGGAGTAGGAGACCACTGCCTTCACATTCACCTGATCCTTATTTGCTTATTTTATTTTTCATTTGTTGCTTAGCTTCTGCTTATTTACTGAACTTATTCCTTATTAGCTTAACCGACTGTTATTTGTTTTCTTTCCATAGTTCATTTAGTATTCATTATTTTATTGCTTTAATACTTCTATTGATAGTAACATGGGACTAAAGTATATGGAAATGATGAATTGTGTTTATGCTATAATGGGCTGATCTCTTTTTCATGAGGATTAATGTCGCTATTTTAGTCAAATATGTATGATTGAGGGATTATGTTATTGTCTTATGTTTGCTATAGACCCTTAGGTTATGAATTAGAAATATATTAACTTAAGTGGTAATTAGTAATTAGGTTTACATAATTAATTTAGATAATAACTTATCGAATGCGAAAGCTAGATTTAGTTTATTATTTGAGTTGATCTTAGAATTTGACTGTTAATTTTAGTAAGACAATTAACCAATCATTTCCCTTAATTATGTATAGGAGATTAAATTAGTGAAATTAATTCTCAAGAGTCTTCTATTTCGATTAATCTATTTGTCTTTGCTTCTGGTTGAATTGTTTACTTTCTAGAGTAATTTGTGATTTTCTTTTAAAGCCTCCACTCAACAATTGGGATAGAATGTTTAGGATTGTCTTTATTTTTGTTTTTGTTCAAAATTAATTTAAGTGGACCAATTTCACCTCCGTGGGAGACGACCCTGGTTAATCATTACAACTACCTCATATACTTACGAGTAGGATGGCCTAGGTAATTTTTTGAACTTTTTGGGCACAACAACAAACAAAAGTTTAAGTGTGGGGATGTTGATAAATGAAGATCATAGTATGTTTTTTAGGTGTTTGAGTGTGTTTTTTAAGTATTTTCTTAGATGATAATTATGCGTTTAGGACTTAGAATTAATTTTTATGTGTTTTAATTATTTGATTGGTTTGGAGCAAGAATTTGATCTTAATTTTACATTTCAAGGGATGTTTGATATGTTTATTAGTAAGTAGAAATTGGAAAAGTGAAGAAAAGATGAAGAACTGGAAGAATGAAGCAGCCATGATCGTGCATGGCAATAAGATAAGCGATCTATCACGATCGTGGGAGGGCGTCTTTTAGCAAGCGAGTCTTATATACTTTTGTCATTTTTAGGGCTATTTTTTGAACCAAATTAAATAGGGAAACCCTAAAAACAAACCTAGAAGCTTAAAAATTATTGAAGGAAAAGAAAAACACCCAAAAATAGGCAACACATCATCTTCAAAGAAGATCAAAGAGGAGACATCAAGAGCAACTCCAAAATTTTGCCAGATTTCTAGATCAAGAAATCAACTGTTTCTTTTTTTCTCTTCATCTATTTCATTATCTTAGATGTTGATTTGGATTATTAGGTATAGGTTTCTAAATCTATATTAGGGATTGTTCTTGATCTGTTTCGTTAAACTTTATTCTTATTGAATTCAACAGATATATCAATGCTTTGTAATATTTATTATAATTATACTTAGTAATAAATTAAGAGATTGAATCAAGTTATTTATGTTAAGGTGCAAAATAAGAGTTGGTAGCTTAATAGACCTACAAATATCATATTAATAAACAATTGTATAGAGATCTTAATTGTGAACAAACTATCCTTAGGATTGCTTGAAATCTAATTAAATAGTTAAGATTAGTTTTGTGAATCGAGAGGTTGCAATTCTATTATTATCAATTTCAATTAGGATTAATTGATTAGATCTCAAGAAAGGATAATCAAAACTTTAAGATATCTAGGATCAATAATAATTTAATTAACAAGATAAAGGAAAGACAAAACAAGGATAAAATAATTCCTAAGTTTCCATTATTGATCAACTCTATTCGAATAATTCCTAAGTTTCCATTATTGATCAACTTTATTCTTATTGCTAGTTTCAATTATTCAGTTGTTTAGTTTTATTAGTTTATCTTAATTTCGGTTACTTTATTTTAGTTTAATTAATTAAATCTTTTATCACCATAGACAAAGCACATTTAAGTTATTAGGTGTCTAATTAGTTTTTGTAGGAATGATAACTTTTATACTACAAGTTACATTCCCTATACTTGCAGTATTAAAGTTTTTATATAAAATTGTAAACAAAAAGTATTAAGAATTATAAGGATTTGTAGATCTTAAATCAATTTTGACATTTGGGTTACATTTGGGTTATCCTTTGATTATATGTCACCATTTAATCAAAATCTTAGGTAGTACTATGTAAAGTCATTGAATTGAATATTTTGATCTATCTAGATATATTTACTTATGTGCCTAGTCCTACAAGATGGGAATAAAGAAATAGCATATTGTAAAAAGAAATAGATCTGGATAGTATAATGCCTATACAAGTTCCCAATAAGACATCAAAGTTTTTGTTATTATATTTCTACATTATATTTGATATTGTAGTTACCTAGTACTGATGTACAGTTCATATGCCTGATAAATGATAGAATACTTAAGGTTACATATTCTTAGTAATCACATTAAACACATGTGTGTTAAAGCATAAAATAGGAAGAGCATAGTTTACAGTATCACATTGCTATGAGTACAACAACTAAGGTTATGTTTGGTTGGGGGTTTATTAATAGAATGGAATGGAATGTAATATTATTCCATCGTTTAGGAGAACGGTTTATAATGGAATGGAATGGAATGAGATGGAAAAGGGGGGCTTCATATTACTTTCCATTCCATCCTAAACAGTAAAAATAAGAAACCTCCGATTTTGGGGGGTTTAGGATGGAATGTAAAATGATAAACAACTTTTCATTATATTACATTATAAACCCTTCTTCCAAACAAAATTTCACTATATTATATTATGAACCCTTCCATCCCTCCTAAACAACAATTTTCTAATATTACATTCATTTACATTTCATTCCATTAAAAACCTTACGTCTAACCAAACATAGCCTAAGGTGATAATTTAGCATAAGAGATAGTTGTAGTATAGGGATGGGGGAATGCACACCAATGATCATACTAAAAGGAAACATTTAAAGTTAAAGGGAATGCCTATATTGTCCCACCTTTGATAAATGGAGTAAATACTAAGATAGTCTAATTTCTTTAGATACAAAAATATATTAACCATTAATAATGGAGTTGTACTATTTTTCTTTTCTTTATATAAGTGCGTTACTTTAAATCTATGAACTTATTGAACCAGTAGGTCAGAAAAGAGTTTTTAGCTGTGGAAAATAGTTACATACGAATTGTAAAAACCCATAATCAAAAGGATTCTTCAAATTTCGCCTATGAAGTTCCTTATATTAAGAGTATGGCTCAATAAATATACCAAAATCAATGATTGAAGTTCAATAATCTCTAGTCAATATATATCAATTCTCTAATATGAAATTGACTACAAGTGTGCTTCTTAGTGGAAAGTTATAAGATATAACGATTAAGGAAACATCAAAGGGTCAAGTTTACATTTGGCATCCTAATATTTCTGGAGCTTCAAAACAATTAAATATTAAAGCAACCCCTTTAAATAGAATAGACATCAAAGTTTGTAACATTTTCTCAGTCATTCATCCTAATGAGACTAAGTAATATGCATCAAATCTTAATCTAATTCTAGTAAAGATATGCTCTAATAGAAGAGGATTACATACGGCAAAAGAAATATAGTATATAGTAGCTCTTTTACCATATAGAAATAAGAAATTCCTTTAAACAATGACAAACATAGCTCCAAAGCAAAATTGGTAGGATCTAGAATAATATTAGATACATTCCTATTCTTGGTTTAAAAAACAATCTTAAAGCATATATAGGAGAATAAGTCTCATAATTATCCAAAAACACATTTCTTTCCTCTATCCATCACCTTGAACTTCTACATCAACTCATAGCAATTGTTAGTGGCAACCACTAATAATACAACACTTAATAATTTAATTTTCAATTTCATCACTTTTTTTCTTCTTCTAGCTTGCTTGTCTTCTTCATTAGGCCAAGAATGATACTAAAAACTCACCCTATATTGAGCACAAGAAACAAAGTGTCTTCTAAGATTTCTGCAACCTTAACACCAAATTTGCATTTGCTTTTCTGATTCATAAAACTCATAACTAGATGTGTCAAAGATTATAACATGATAAGAAGTTTATTTTATAGTTCAACGATAAGAATTAATTATGATCTTAAATAAGGAAAATTAATTAATTTTGTGCAACTGGTTTAAATCCCATTCACTTGGTATAAGAAACAAAACATGGTTAATTTAGGTTCTAATATTTCCATTGATATTTAATCATCAGGGGCTTATAACACAACTAAAAATAGTGGAAGAAACTTAACACAAACAGTAATCATTAGGGGCTTACAGCACAACAAAAAATAGTTGTCCAAATCTTTATGCATCATCAATATACTTCATTTCTTTAATTGCAACTCTGTTATTGTCAATAACCTAGGCCTGAAAGAGTAACATTCTGATAGAAGCCTAGGCCTAATTGTCAGGAATGTGTATTTTAGTAGAAAGAAAAAGGAAATAAAATCATCGATCCTTGAAGTTTGGTCCAGGAAGGTCGCTACCATTCTGTTATGAATGTTGTTTTGTTATTGTTGACTGTTGTTGCGAAGTTTGTTGTTGTTTTGCATAGTTCTAGAATGCTGACTGGGCAAGGTTGTTACACCAACAAAGTTTATAGTTAGGGGGTATGGGTGTAGGAGAGATCATCAAATGAGTGAATAGTGATTGGTAGTGACCTCGGTATCAGGGAGAGACGAGGGCCTCTCTAATGCCCTCCAACAGTCATATATAATCCTCCCCATAATCAATAAATTCTACTTTTATCCTTCTCAATGCTAATCTTCTTTTCCCTTGTTATATTACTTAGTTCGGGTTAAGAGTGTGTTTCTTATCATTTTGGTATCAGAGCCCTCATTCCTAGGAGTAGATATGACGCAAACAAGGATGGAGATTATAGTAGATCAATTGGAGACAGAGATTCCAGGACTTAAAAAGCAGTTAACAAACTTGACGATGGTCGTTTCAAACTTAGCCCAAGAATTAGTGTCAAGAAAATAAAACTTGGAGAATATACAACAGAGTTTGCAAGCCTTGTTGAAACAACAATTCAGAACTTCTAACCGAATCTAATAATGATAGCATTAGGAAAGAAGCTAGAACCAATACCAATAATGATCCCATCGTCCCAATGAAGATGAATCGGACAATGAACAAAGACTGTTTCCCAAGGAAATAGGAGCTGCCAATGTTCACGATAAAAGATCCAGGAAGTGGATTTTTAGGGCCAAGCGTTATTTCTCCATTAACAAGTTGAAAAAGTCAGATAAGCTCGAGGCAGTCAGAGTTTGATTTGAAGGTAAAGCACAAACATGGTTAAGGTTTGAGGAAAGAGATTCTCAGTTCTCCTCTTAGTCTGCTTTAAAGTCTTAGATATTACAACAATTTGGGGGACTAAGAGAAGGGAGTATGCTACAATGTTTCTTTACAGTTAAAAAGGAAGGCACAATAGTAAAATTTTGGGTTCAGTTTGAATGTCCAATTGTGATGGTAGGGAGGTTAGAGGAAGAGACATTAACAGCAATATTCATCAACCGCTTGAAGGAACAATTATGAGCTAAATTATTAGTTATAAATCCTAGTGGTCTCACGGAGACAATGGAGGTAGCCACCAGGATCGACACTAAGAACCAGCTACTTTCATTTATCCCAAGCTCAAAAGCCCAAAAAGGACCCCCTTCAATCCAAGCATGAACTAATTTTAAAATGATAACCTCTACACAGCCCAAAAATACTAGTTTGTACACAACCACACTAAACCCAAAAAACTAATAGAAAATAATATGGCATCATAAACCCATTGCATCGGTAACTCTAAACCCTATAATCAAGAGGTTGACAGCTACAGAGGCACAAGGATGAAGGAAGTAAGGGCTTTGTTGCCGATGTGATGAGAAACAGCACATCAAACATAGATGTCAAAACAAAGAATTACATGTCCTGCTGGTCAATAAAGCCGAAGGAGATGAAGAGAGTGGGGATGAAGGAGGTAGATCTATCATTAAATTTGGTGGTTGGGTTATTAGAGCCATAAACTTTGAGACTCAAAAGGAAGGTACAAGGAGTCTAGGTGGTGGCGCTAGTTGACTGTGGTATAACCCATAATTTCATCTCTACTGGTTGGTTTCGAAGCTACAACTTGCAATCTCAGAGATAGCCAAATACGGGGTTATTGTTAGGTCAGGGAAATGACTACAGGGGAATGAAATTTGTAAGAGTGTGGTGCTTAAGTTGCAGGAGCTTACCATTATGGAGGACTTCCTGCCATTACCATTGGGAAGTTCCGATGTGATACTTGGAATCAAACGGTTATCAACCTTAAGGATAATGCAAAACGATTAGAAACGGCTCACCATGTCTTTCATTCTAGGGGGCCAAACCATAATGCTCAAAAGAGATCTGAGCCTCAACAAAGCTATAACATCCCGTTTTCATACTAAGGATTAGATTCGTAGATTTCTTTATATGAGAAATAGCAATGAGAGATTAAAAAAATGCATTTCATACTCATGCATAAAATAACATCATGTGCTTGACATTGCTTATTGCACACATTACAATAATTTGTACATGCACTCATTTGACATTTTTGGGTATAAATGATTGATTTAATGTAATTATGATGTGGAT
>JAOTAY010000007.1:9891482-9903860 GCA_025629805.1 Erythroxylum baracoense | reverse complement strand
TATTATTATTATTATTATTATTATTATTATTATTATTATTATTATTATTATTGTTATTATTATTATTATTATTATTATTATTTATTATTATTATTATATGATCTATGTTTTTATTAGAGTTATAAACTTAATTTTTGTAGAATTAAATATCTAAATTCTAAATTCTTATAAGAATATTCATCGAAATACTAAAATATATAATATTCATACCCTTTTTTTTTAAGTCATGTCCTTATAAGTCATTTTACACATAAACAACTAATACTAAACAGCTAATTTTAACAAACATCTCTGACAAACAGCTAATGCATTTCGTTTGTCAAATCAGTTGATATAATCAGTTATCAGCTAACAACTAAATGCAATCAGCTAATTGTCAAACATAGCCTATATGAGAAACATTCGACTGAAGGCTCCCAATTAGCCCATGTCATCATTTTTGTCTTAGTAGACTAAAAACCAAATTGTGCATACAAGTTGCATCAATAAGTTTTATTAATATGCATCATTTAACACTCATAAAAGAAAAGATATGTTAGCTGGTCGAGTTGTTCAGTGCTTCTTTCCCATGCCAATTTCTTTTTCTACAGTAATGTCCCTCCCCTTAAAAGCCTTACTCGCAAGTTTATATTAGAAAATCATTGCTGTAAGTCAAAAAAATATTCCCATGTACGATTCTCAGGTTGAGTATCAGTTCATTGTATTAGAAGTTGGGTTGCTAGTTAGCTACGCTTTTTCGTCACTCTCCTACTATTTAGATTGGTAGTGAAGAAGAAATTGGAATTTTGTTAAGAACATGTTTCTTGATTTGAGAAATGTGAAAAATGTGGTCTCATAAGGTTGGAGTTGGACATATGCATAATCTCTCTATATAAATTGCCCTCTTTTGACCTCTTCTCATTACTACTTCATACAATGTTATTCCTTTTTAAGATGAAATTTCAGAAAAATTTAAGAAAGAAAAAAAGCAACGTAACATAATTGTGATAGTTAGAAGGCCCTCTGCATGCGATGCTATAATTTGCAGACCATCCTTTTGGGAAATATAAATAATCTTATCATCGTACCAGTTGGTAATGAAATTTCCAGCCTTGAATAGAGCAGGAGAGATACATGAGGACAAAAAAATGGAAAATATTGCTACACCACAACTTTAAAAAATAATAATATTACATGCGCGATGAATATGGAAGAATCAGATGTCATTGATACAATAAAAGAGACGAGGGGAGAGCCAACAGAAGAAATCAAATAGGTTATAGCTAGAAACCTAAAAGAGTTATCCTTTGCCAAAGTATATATCAATTTGTACTTTTAGAAAAAAAATATACAGATCAATTTATGGATGCCACTTCAAGTTATCAGACTTTTAAGTTTCATAGATGCCTACTCAAGATAGAGGCAGATCAAAATGAATGAAAAAAAAGGCATCTTTCATCATACACAAGCATTTTTTTTATGAAGTAAAAACTTTTGGATTGCATAATATAGAGAAACCTGCCTAAGGATAACAAAATTAGATTTTTGCAAACATTTCGGAAGAATATGGAAGCAAAAATCTACGATATGATCATAAAAAAGGGTAGGAAGATATTATCACGCAAACTTCGAAAAATGTTTTACAATCCTACAAAAGTACAACAAGAAACAAAACCATAAAAAATAAATATTTGGAATAGTGGCATACAATTTCCTTGATTTGTGATAACCTATATAGGATAGAAGTTAACCGACATAAAATTGAGGATATCTTGTGTATGGAAGCACCTGGAAACTTGAAAGAAATATAATGGACATCATTTAAGATAGTAAGCTTATAAAGGTTCCTTTCAAAGATTAACCAATTTATACAATCCATTATTCAAATACTTTAAAATTCTAAAGACGTTGAACGGACACAAGACTACCAATGAACCTTAAAAATATTAAATAATTACTTATAAGTCCACCATTATTATTAACCTCATAACTACTCCTGGATTTGAAGCAATCCTAAGGATAATTAACTCATAATCAAGATCTCTCTTTAATTGCTTATTAACTTTATATTTGTAAGCCTATTAATGTACCAACTGTCGTTACATAAATTAACAAAAATATCTTGATTCAATCTCTCAATTCCAATCAAGTATGAGCACAACAAATATCACAAAGTAGTAATATATTAAAAACTCAACAAGGTAAAATTTTTACAAAACAATTCAAAAATAACACCCTAATATATATTTGGCAATCCATATTTAAAACATAACTATTAAGATTTGGCATACAACATAATGAAATAGAATAAGAGAAGAGAATGAAATAAACTTGAAGCCTTGATCTGGAAAATCTGGAAAGTTGGAGTTGATCTTGATGTTTCCATTTTTTATCTTCTTTTCTTTGATGTGCAACACTTTTGATCTCTGGAATATGCCTCTTCTTTTTAGCCTTCATAATATCCTTTTATAGCAAAAACTAGGTTTTCTAGAATACACATGATTACTTAAATGACCATCTAAGTGATAGTGTATTTCAAAATATCCTCTAAACCGTGACTTTACATAGTCACGGAAGCTTACACAGGCATATACACAATTGTGTACATCAATATACATGGGCGTGTATCTACACATAAGTTAGGAATCTCAGTGGGTCAGCTGGGCCCAGGCCGCTCCTAGCCTGACCTAACCCAACCCGAATGCAGGCTAGGGTGGCCTGGTTGACCGGTCCACGGCTCGACGGCCCACTATATATTTTTTTAAAGAAAAACATAAAAAATGACATCATTTTTGAAGTAATAGTAAGGCCATGGGTGGGGCCGAGCTGGCCTATGCTTAATCAATCTGGGGCAAAATCGGGCCGAGCTGGCCTGTGCTCAATCAATCCGGGGCAAAATCGGGCCGAGTTGGACCAAATTTGACATCCCTAACATAGGCATAAATCATGTCTTCAAAGCTCTACACGTTCACAGTGACTTACAAAGTCCTATGCACAGTCGTGTATCTTTGAAGTTGCTTTAATTCTTCCATTTTATGTCATGATTTCACTTAAATTCTTCTCCTTTTGGTTTATGAAGGCAATTATCACTTAACACCACACTTAAAGTCAAATAAGTACCAAAAATACTATAAAACTATTAAATAACAAGCAAAACATACTAAATATGGGTATATAAATATAGTCAATTAATTGTTTATCAGATTTCAACTTGTCTCTTTTAGTTTTCTAGTTTTCCTTTAATTTTGATTTTATATCTTCAATAGTCATGAACTAAAATTTTATTGGTATATGGATTAGATGAACCCTAGGATAGACCTTGTAGTGATTTGTTTCTTAATTTATTCTTTAGTTTCATTGAAATTCAATTATGCGTTCTTCATTAGTCTTGAATTAATATTAATAGCATATTATTTCATGTATGATGTCATATAATTGAGATTAAGAAATCTTTTTATTTGAATAGATCTATTATAATTAACAGGAGTTGCATGATAGGTCAATATAAATCCTTTAGATTATGTCAAACTTAACAGTGAAATTCATGAATTGATTATTGCAATCTTAGGGATTTTAACAGGAAAGAGATTTTAGTTAATCAAATAAGGATAAGTTGTTAGTTGTTTTGAGAAAGATATTAGCATAAGATAGGAATTTATATGGTCAAATAAACTTTAGATCAAATTGAGTGGTGAAATCATGATAGCGTAAGAAGTCTTAAGAGGATTTGTAGTCCAGGTAACACTATTTTCTTTTAGTGTTTTTGAGTTTAATCTTCGTTCTAGTTAGTCAAATGCATTGATTCATTTTTTAATTTTACATTTAATTAATCATCATTATAACAATTTATTGTACTATATAATAAAAAGATGGTAAGTATCAGTAATACTAGTCCTTGTGGGATCGATTCGTACTTGCTAATGCTAACTATATCTACATTATGCACTCACAATAAAACATATCATTCATATTTTTAGCACCATTTACGTGAATTGTAATATTAGGAAAACCTTAATTTTTATTAATTTAGTCCTTTTCCATTTTAGGTATTTTTATTTCTTTTCTTTTTATATCTACCTATCCTTATAACTCTCTTTCTTAATCTTATATTTGTGGCCTATTTTTCAGGATTTGAGACTCATTATTATAGCCAGTAAACATATTAAATGGATGGAGAGGATAATATTCTTAAAGGGATTATGTTAGGCCATCACTTAGGGCAACTTTGGACACTTTGAAATCTCAACTGACACTCTTGGCATGTTATGGCATTTGTAGGGGTGATCACCCTTTTCAAGAATTTTAGGAACCATACATGTGGGAGCTCCTAATTTGCATACTAAACTAGCCTTGTGACATTTATATGGGTGATCACCCCAATCATGAATGTCAGGAACAAAATTATATATGGGAGCACCCATTTGCATACAAAAGTGTCCTCAAAACACCACATATGAGAATGGTTCTAATCTTGAGTGGAATAATTATTATGAATTTGCATAGAATGATCATGCTTTATCTAGATTTCTAGAAAAATACAAAAGCAAGTGGAGGGTCAACATCTTGATGTCCTCATAAATTGCATTACTTCAAATGAGGCTACCCTTTATAGAACCAAAGAGGTAGGTGTTTTATCCAAATACAAGCTAAATTTGAGGGATCATGTGGATAAAATAAATTTACAGAGTGGAGAGATCTAGAAGTTGAAGAAGGAATAAAAGAAGTTTTTGTTCAAGAAGAGAAGGAAGAGAAGATCAAGGAAGATGAAGAGGAGGAGCAGGCTATTAAGGAATTGTTAATATTTATCTAAAGTATAGAGGGATCCTACTTCCCACACAGCAAACTATCAAAGTCAATCAAATATCTAGGTGATTTTATCATTCCTTATTATATTGACATTTTGTTACTAAAAAGGATATTAATAGAGTTAATTGATTTTAGTAATTTGATACTTATTTCTTTATTGTCTTATATCATGTGGCCTATTTGTAGGTTAATGAATCTTTGTACAGGAAAATGGGTAAAAGCAACCCACTGATTATATATCTAGGTTCAAGAAAGACTTGCTAAGAAGTCCAAAGACAGGACTTATAAAGAAGCTCCCATTAGGAGGCAACACAAAATTAGTATTTATCAATTGAGTAGTTTGTAGGATTTTTATTAGTATTTTATTTATTTTCATAGTTTTAGTTTGATGGTAATAATATTTTTGACTTGAGATTTGATGAAGGTTCGTAGGTTATAAAGGCAACATCAGCCTTTGCTTTGGAATAGAAAGATTTCATAAGCATTTGATTAATGTTAACAACATTAGACATGGGCGAAATTTTTTTTCTATTAAGGGAGTGGCAGTTATCGTCACCCCCTCCTTTATTTTTCATGTTTCTTGCATATTTTGTATATTAAGGACAATGTACAACTTCAGAATGAGAGAGGAACTTAGTAGTCAAGCTTGTTAATTGGTTTTATTAATTTGATACCTTATTTCCTTATTATTTTGTAGCATGTGGCCTATTTGTAGGTTTGTGAAACTTTATATGGTAAAATGGGTAGAAGCAAGCCACTGATTATAGATCTAGGTTCAAGAAAGACTTGCTAAGAAGTCCAAATACAAGACTTATAAAGAAGCACTTGTTAGGAGCAACACAATAATTATTTATTTTCTTAAATTTGAGTAGTTTGTAGGATTTTTATTAGTAGTTTAGTTACTTTCATAGTTTTTAATGGTCCTAATTTTGTTATTTGAGATTTGATAGATTTCCACATGTTACAAAGGCAACATCAACTCTTTCTTTAGGGTTAAAAAACTTTTACTAGCATTTGATTAATGTTAACAAAATTAGACAAGGGTGAAAATTTATACTATTAGGGGAATACAAGTTATCCTCACCCCTCCTTTATTTTCCATATTTTTAATTATTCTTGCATATTTTGTACATTGAGGATAATTAAGTGTAAGGGAAGGACTTAGTAGTTAGGATTGTCAATTTTTTATAATTAGCTTAACAATTAATAATCCTAGAATTTTTTATAAAAGAGAGAATGTTGATTAAGATGATTAATTATGAGTCTGATTGTGATTGTGATTTAACTTGTCTCGGACAATAGTCATAGGTTTTGATGATTAAGTAGATTTCGATTTACATTATGATACTTTATGAATAATTTGTACATACATTGAGTTATTTTTTAGTTTTCTTTATCCCATATGTGAAAGAAAAATAGAAAAATGATATTATATGAATAAATAAGCATAAATGCTTTCACTCTACTAGCTTTATACCAATAAAAAGGTCAAATTTAAAGAGTGGTGTTAATAGCCATTTGAAATAGTGTCCTAGTTGAGTAATCGAGGGTATTTATGATAAGGTGTTTATTGTCAAGTCAAAAGGCTAGGTGACTTTTCAAACAAGCTTTAAATGCTCTCTTGTTATTTAAATTTAGTGCTTCTAACAAGTAGTATGACAATATTTAAAGGTTTTATCATTTTTTATCATGTATGTTCATTTTAAACATTAAATGAAATTGTATGAATTAAGTTGAAGAATTGTGGTGTGAGTTGGAATGGTTTAGAATTTGAAGAAAGTAATGAAATTAGTAACATTTTAGTGAACTTTGCAATTGCATGAATAATGGAGAGTGTTGATGGATATCTTTGATTTATTGAATGCTTTTGGGAGTTAATTCTTATTAAGTTGAAAATAATAAAATTGATTTGCTTAAGGATAAGCAAAAGTTTAAATGTGGGGGAGTTTGATAAATAACAAATAAAGTACATTTCTAATCCCATGTTTAGTATTTTTTTTTGTTTATTTGAGAGTTTTGAATTTTTTTGGTAATTAATTTGTTTCTATTATGTTTTTAGGTCCTAATTGCCTTCATTAGTAAAAAGGAGCAAAAATTAGGTGGAATAAAGAAAGAAAAGTGAAAGATTAAACTTGTCCATGAGGGATAAGGTCGTGTGGAGCCATACGACTGTGTCCATAACTATGTAGCTCTCTTGCACCATATTTTCATGTGATTTTTAAAGAATTGAAGTAAGATTAAGGGATATGGTCATGAACACGACTATATAGGTGACCATATCCACTCTAGAGACCATAATTTTAAGCTATAAAATAGCAAAATAAAGAGAAAACAAAGAGAGTTCATAAGAGGTTTGTAGGAGGCTCAAGTTATGCTTGGGGAAATAAAAATTGATGGCCTAAAACAATAGAGAGAATGAAGAACAAACAAGGAAGCACATTCAAATTTATCCCAAAAAAAAAGGAAGAACGTTCAAAATGGATTTCCATCAATCTAAAGTGGATTTCATAAAGATCAAAAGGGATTTTATCATCTATCTTTTAGTTTTCTGGTTTTCATTTAGTTTTAATGTTATATCTTTTGTGATTATGAACTAAATTTTTTTTGTTATTTGGATTAGATGAACTCTATGATAGACCTTGTAGTGATTTTATTTTAATTTAATTCATTCTTTAGTTTCATTAAGATTAAATTATATGTTCTTAATTATCCTTGAATTAATATTACTAGCGTATTATTTCATATATGGTTTCATATAATTGAGATTGAGAAATCCTTTTGTATGAATAGATCTACCATAACTGGAAGGAGTTGTATGCAAACCTAGAGATAAGTCGACATAAATCTTTTAGATTAGGGTCAGTCTTAATAGTGAAATTCATAAATTGATTAGTGCATTCTTAGGGTTTTAATTAGAAAGAGATTTTAGTTAATCAATCGATGATTAGTTATTAACAATCTTAAGAAAGATATTAACATAAGATAGGAATTTTTATGTTCCAATAAACTACAGATTAAATTAAGTAGTTAAATCATAATTGCATGAGAAGTCCTAGAGGGATATATAGTTCAAGTACCATTATTTTACTTTATCAATTCTAAGTTAATCTTTTTTATACTTAGTCAATTGTGTTGAATCATTTTTTAATTTTACATTTAATTAATCTTCTTTATAACATGTTATTAGATTAGATAATAAAAAGATGGTAAGTACTATTAATTCTAGTCCTCATGGAATCAACCCATACTTGCCAGTACTAACTATAGCTACACCTTGCACTTGCGGTAAAACATATCAACCAGTCCTTCTAACTTGATGGTGAGGTGGGCTTATCTACTTTGGCAATAGCTACACCCTTAATCTCCTTCTCTCTAGCTTATTTTTATGTATCTACCTCAGGTGCATGTTGAATTGCATCTGTCTCTTAGCTTGAAGTTAAGTATTGAGTCATCCTCCCACAACATCTTATTTTCATTTATTTAGTGTACATATAAACTCCAATATGAGCTCCCTATACACTAGTTACCAACTATTGAAGAACTTGAGCCATATATCAAAAGATATGATCTCCCTCACCTTGTTTTATCACCTTTATTAGGCCTCTATAGTGAAGTGAAATAATGGATAATTTGACTGCTACTATAACTCTTAGTGCACAACTAGAGATATTAATGGTGGGACCATTAGACTTGGTTGTTATCTAAGAACATAGGTCCTAGGAGCGATAGCTTATAATGTGAAGGCATGGGCATCAACCATAGGCCCCTTACATAAAGGCTAGTCTATCTGCCTTTTAGATGGTTATGATGTTCCTTACCTCGCCATTCTAAAGACAAGTAAAACATGGATTAGCAATAGAAATCCTTCATTTGCGCCTCCATGGTGTTCATGCACTCCACTATAAGCTCATTGTTTTTAGGTACCAAATTAAAGACCTTCTCCCAACCTTTCTCTTCGTTATCTTTTGTTTCTTCACTTAATGAGACTTGGTGTTGCGCTGGTGTAGAACTAGTGCTAGCTTGTCTTGTCCTGTATTTCACATAAGTTTTGGAACTAATATCTCAAAATTCTATATGATGGACCACCAAGATCCCAACTCAACTTAAATGAGTATGATTAAAAAAATTAGGAAAAACCATAGTTAATCCCTCAATAAATACATCATGATAAACAACAAGCATGGTAATAAGATATCTTATGCCAAGATAACTGCTTTTCTTTTTAAGAGAAGTAGCTATTGTATTAAAATATGGGTAGAAGTACAAGCTTTGACATTATTGCCCATACACCAAAGTATGAATAAGTCTTTAATAGAACATTTGTTACTTTTAGATTTATCAAACATAGTATGACACATAAATTTATGTGGTAATAGATGCTCAGGACTAAGAATGACATCATTATGGACATTTCTAATAACCAAGTTGTCCAACCCCATTAATTGCTTCCAATATCTCTTAGCACAAATATCATCATGTTTTTTAATTATGTTCGACCTAAGAAATCCACTAGTTTCTTCCATAATATCATAATTCAAACTATATAGGTGGCTCTTTAATCGAAACCAAAATTCATCCCCTTTTAAGATGTTTCTGGATTTATGGATTTTCTTCCATTGATAAAATCAATAGGAAGTGTAATTAAGTCTTAGAAAAATAAGTATTTGTCCAATGCAAGAAGATTATACTTAATTATGTCCATTTTGAGGAGTATTTATATACAACGGAGTGCCCACCTTGTTCATAAATAATTTGAGAAGATCATCATGAACTTTTTATGTTTAAGTAAATTTAAGAATTATGAAGGTGTTAAAATTAAGTGGTTTATGTCTTCTTAAGCCAAAAAAAAAGGAGGTTTAACGATTGCTCCCGGATAACATGAAGAGAAGGGGCAAAGCTCTCAACCATGAGACACCCATAGAGGGGTAGCTTCTTGACGCTAGTTCAGAAGTAACATCGACACTAACAACCCAGTTAAGCATTCCTTCAGTAGTTTTGTTATTTCTTTCTCTTTTTAAAAATTGTTTGCGTTATTCTATGTGTACAGATTTAAGTATTATGAAAAGATAATTTTAATGCATTCATTGGATCATTTATTTACAGTCCTATTGCTAAAATTTTGATATAATCTGTAATTGTTATATTTGAAATTTATGTGTAATGACTAATAATTTGTAATCATTAACGATAACAAAACCTAGGTTAAATGATGCATCGTATGTGGTTGTTGCCTTGATTAATCGGTTTTTCAAATTCATAATGCTACTACCTAATTAAATCTAGAGAACGTATCTTATGTTATTTGGTAGTTAGGTTTAATTAACGATCGTATCTTGATTAAACATTACCGAAGGGAAAACTCGAGTTAATTTTTAACCAACGATTAATAATTGCTAGGAGAGGTTTGAGAACAACAAATCAATGAAATATATTTAATTAGGGTGTAGGCTGAGATTGAACCAAAGAACTGGGTAGGGACGGAATTCTCCATTTTTATCATTTTTACATGTTTTATTTAAATTGCTTTTATTAGTTAGCTTAGCTTTATTTTATTTTCTTATTTTTAAAATCCAAAACCCCCCCATCACCTAAACATCAATTAATTTCTTTTCAAAAGCTAATCGAACACTCTTTGTGGGATCTACCTAGACTCACCACTACTATAGTAGTAGTAGTTTAGTTTTTATTTTGACTAACATTAAGATGCAATGTCAATTTTGGCGTTGTTTTTGGGGAGTACGGTTCTTTTTTGTTTGTTTGTGATTTTAATTAGTGTTTTGTACATACTTGTTCGTAATTGGTTTATTTTCAGTTATTTCATGATCTTTTCTTTTTTTATTTCGTGTTTGTGATTATAAAAAAATTGACATGGACGGCAGTAATTTCTTTTATTACTTTTATTCTCAATCCTATAACCAAAGTTGAACTGATCAATCTAACTTTAGTTATGAATGGGATAATCAACAAAATTTCTTCCATGATAACTTGCAAAATGCACAGCAACTCTCGTACAAACCAGAAGTTTCTTATCACGATTCAGGTACACCTTTGGAAGAATTGATTAATATTATGATTGCTAATACTTCACAATTCTTGTAGGATGTACAACAACAATTCTAGCAGTCCCAACAGGATATACAGCACCAACTTCAATAGGGTATGCAACAACTCCAACACGATACAACGTCTAGACTCCACAATGTGGCAAGCTAAATGGGTGAGATGGAAAGGATCAACTACCTAGGATCACAAATGAAAGAGAAGCAGTCATATCAACCTGAGATATACCCAATGAACGTTAGTGCGAAAACCTTACAAAGTGATAAGAAGCTTCAAATCTTGAGTGTAATACTCAAGTAATTGCTTGTGTAGAAGAAATGGAGGAGGATCTCGAAGCCAAAAAGGATACATCTTTTAGCTTGGAGGTAAATACTGAGTTTCAATTTGTTGTTAAGACTGACTCTTTACTTTTACCTAGTAGTTTAGAGAAATTAAACGAGAATGAACAAGGTGAAGAGTCATTTGAGATATTTCCTGAGAGTATCGACTCAGTAAAGATTGAGAGTTTGAAGATAGGGCATATGTTGAATACAACAGATTATCAACCAAGACCCTATCCTGAATCACCTCACATGGAAGTGGCTCAAACTGTAAAACCCAAATATCACAATTTTGTCACATAAGGGGAGTATGGAGTCGAGCCAGCGACCCTAAACTGTTATAGCCAGTTTCTAAACCCACTGAGGGATTAAAGTGTTAGATTACTGAATTACATTATACTAGAATGAATTTGGAGCATGTAGAATATGATTTTTATGATTTCGTTCACATGCATAATATGGGCATACATACATGAATTTTAATTTGGAAAATTTGCACTCAATTGACATGTTCCAAGGTATGAAAGTTTCTAAATAATTGTGACATGATTGGGCATTTCTGTTGTCTTGTATTTTGATTTTCTAATAAAAAGAATTGATGGATTACAATTAGTAATTTGGAGTTATTTGTCACAATTGGAAAATTGATGGATTGATATGTACATTTAAACTAGGAAAAATTTTAAGTAGCAAGATAATTGACATGTGAAAATTTAGGATGACTAAGTCTATAAATTAAGTGACAAATGGCCTAAGAATTAAGTGACATTTGGCAGTCTAAAGAGAGGACATGTATATGGCCTAGACACTTGACAATTGTCCTCTTCACTCATACCACATAACACAAACATGGTAGAATCTCTTCATTTTTTGTTTCTGTTGAAACTCTCTACTTCTCGTCCCTCTCACTATCAAAATGTACTTCCCCCTCACATCTCTGTGTTTTGCCTAAATTCTGTTCAATTGCCACACTAAAATTTATGGAAAAATCCTTCATAAAGATAGTTTTAGAAGCAGAACATTGTTGAATTTGTTGTCATCTTCTTGTCTTTACTAAAACCATCCTACTCCCACCTTGTTCTTAAAATGATCTTGTAACATCCCCTCACCAATAGGAAGGGTATATTGGTAAATTTCCATGAATAGGAGTGTATAAATGAATAGTGACATATGCATGCATTCATATATGCACATGCATAGTAAATAGTGAATT
>JAOTAY010000007.1:9880223-9891382 GCA_025629805.1 Erythroxylum baracoense | reverse complement strand
GGGCTTAAGTGATGAAGCATTAAAATAGCCCAAATCTTCTTGTCTTTAAGCTCCAAGTGTATCCGGTCCAAGGATTTTAGTTAAATGGATTAGTTTGGGCTCAATTCCATTAAACTCTCATCTAATAAGCTTAGAGCTCGCCATCCTCTCAAAATAAAAGCCCACATACATATAAAGAGCCTCTTTAAGTCTCTTAGTCTAGCTTTGGTCATGGGCCCTTCTGGCATGGCTAGCTCTCTGCCTGGTCCTGCTCGATGGTCCATGGTCTCACTCACATTAGTAATACCCCAAAAATGAAAATTTTCACATAAAAGAATAGATGTTTATGGCATTTGATCCTTCCAGGATAGGTTACCTGACCGTTGGCACCTGTCATATGACTTGCAGAAGATGTATGCATCCATAAATAAGAAGGGCCAGTAGAAACCACTCTCTAAAACTTTATAGGTCGTCCCCTTTACTCCAAAATGTCCTCCACACGTATATGAATAGTAGAAGGCTAACATCGAAGGTGTTTTCCTTTCGAGTACACACCTCCTGATGACTCGATCTGCATAATGCCTCCATAGATATGCATTATCCCAAACACAGTACTTCCCTTCATTCCTCATCTTATCCCTCTAAGTCGTTGACAAACCAATAGGTAATTTGTTAGTAACCAAGAAATTCACAACATCTACATACCATAGTGGTGTTAAATTGGCATAAAGTAAATTTCCATATGGAAATTTCTCTTGCAAAGGGACGTCATCTTCTTCTTTAATCAACCGTTTAAAGTGATCGACAACCATATTACCCTTTTCTTATCTCTTATCTCCAAATATAATTCTTGAAAGAGGAGAATTCATCTTATCAGCTTTAGTTTTTCTTCTTTTTCGTTCGTAAGTATTGTAAAGTTGTATTATCAGATTACACAATTACTTTAACACCAAGAAAATATGACTGAAATTTTTCTAAAGCAAAAACCACAAACAAAAGTTCTTTTTCGATTGTCGAGTAATTCAATTGAGCTAGGTTAAGAGTTTTTGAGGCATAATAGATGGCATGCAAAGCTTTGCCCACTCTTTGTCCTATAACCACCCTTATTGTGTAGTTGCTTGCATCACATATGATCTCGAAAGGGAGCTTCAATCTGGCGGTTGAATCAATGATGGGGATGTCAAAAGCTCCTTAAGTTTGTTAAAGGCTTCCTTATAGTTATTATCGAACTCAAAGGAGACATCTTATTATAATAACTGGCATAATAGTGCGACTATCTTTGAAAAGTCCTTGATGAAACTATGATAAAAACCTGCATGCCCAAGAAAAGAACGCACTTCCTACATAGTGAAAGGGTAAGATAAAGAAGAAATGATATCAATTTTAAATTTATCTACCTCTATACCCCTAACAGATATCACATACCCAAAAACTTTACCTTGATCCACTATAAAATGATATTTCTCTTAATTCAGCATAAGGATAGTTTCAATGCATCATTCCAATATAATAGCAAGATTCTTAAGGCATTCATCAAACGAAGAACCATGAACACTAAAATCATATAATCCATTAATACCTTAATGATTTTCTCAATATACTCAGAAAAAATGCTCACCATACATCTTTGGAATGTGGCAGGTGCGTTGCATAATCCAAATGGCATCCTTCAGTAAGCAAATGTATCAAATGGGCATGTGAAAGTGATCTTTTCTTGATCTTTTGGTACAATCAAGATCTTAAGTTGACCTGAAAAGTCATCTAGAAAACAATAATAGTCATAACCAGCTAATCTCTCAAGCATCTTATCAATAAAGGGAAGGGGAAAATGGTCTTTACGAGTTGCCAAGTTCAATTTTCTATAGGCAGTACAAACTCACCACCCAGTTTGCACTCGGGTGGGAACCAACTCACCTTCCTGAATAGTCACAATTGTGATTCCAGACTTTATAGGAACTACCTGAATTGGACTTACCCACTTACTATCAGAGATTAGGTAAATAACCCCAGCATCAAGAATCTTAAGCACTTCCTTCTTCACAACTTCCATCATTAGAGGATTTAACCTACATTAAGCTTATCTTGTGGACTTGGCATCCTCCTCTAAAAGAATATGATGCATGCATATAGAAGGGCTTATTCCTTATATGTCTGCGATTGTCCTCCTGATGGCCTTTTTATGCTCTATCAACATTTGAACCAGCCTTTCTTCTTAATCTGATGTTAACTCCACTGGAATGATAATTGGGAGAGTCTGCTTATCTCCTAAATAGGCATACTTAAGGACTTTAGGGAGTGGCTTCAATTCCACTTCAAGTGCCTGAACATCAGAAGGTAATAACTTCTGGTGAAATTTGGATAATTGTATGGAAGCCAAATCATAACTTTTTGGAGAGTTTCCCAATAATTCAAAAGCAGCTACCATTTCAACCAGCTCTTCTTCCATTTTAACATCATTGTTGCTTTTTGCTTCCATACACTCAGTTAAGACAATTTGTAAACGATCCTTGCAACTTAATTTAAACATTTCATATACTAAAGGATCAATCACATCAACAAAGAAAATAGAGTGATCATCTTAAGGATGTTTTATGGCATCAAAAATGTTAAAATGAATCATTTCCCCATCAAATCCCATCGTAAGGGTGCCATCATGAACATCTATCTCAGTCTAAATCGTATTAAGAAATAGTCTCCCCAATAAGATAGGCATTGGATTGTACGAACTGTCATCATTCATATAAACAACATAAAAATTCATAGGAAATACCAACTTATTCACCTACACCAAAACATCGTCAATTACACCATCAGGGTAAGCGTTAGTATAGTCAGCTAATTGTATGATAACACTTGTTTCTTTGAAAGGGCTTAGATTCAAGGAAACATAAATTGAACAAAGCATAACATTAATTGAAGCTCCCAAATCAATATAGCTTATTAATCAAAGTGTTGCTAATTTTGAGGGGAATAGTAAACATACCTAGATCCTGAAATTTTGACGGCATCTTCTTCTTAAAAATTGCAGACACATTCTCTCCCATCATTACCTTTTCATCACCTTTCAGCTTTTTCTTATTCGTACACAGCTCCTTAAGGAATTTTGCGTACCTCGGTACTTGTTTAGTTGCATCTAACAAAGGAATATTCACTTTCACCTTCCGAAAAGTCTCTAATATGTCCTTGTCTTCCTCCTCCTTTTTTAGTCTTTCCAATCTACTAAGGAAAGTGAAGATGGTTAGTTTTAACGATATTGGGACTTTCATAGTTTACCTTTATGCTAAAAGAGGGGCTTTATTCCTTTTTCAACTCCTGCTCGATTTCTTCTTCATTGGCAATCCTTGGTGGAGTTCTCTTGGGAACCTCAATCTCCTTTCTGCTCCTCAGGGTTATAACACTAACATTCTTTACGTTAACCTCAGGTTGAGATGGCAATTTTCCTCCACTTTGTGATTTTAGACGATTGAGCTTCACAACCATCTAAACCATTTCACTTTCAACATTCTATATGCTCGCTTTTTCTCCTGCTAAAAATATTGAAGTTTTGCTATATACTTTGTTGAAATTGAAGATTGATAGTAGTAAAAGTCTTGATAAATTTATCTAAAGACATACCTCAACTGAAAAAAGAGGCTAATGGCCTTGGTTGAAATTGTTGTAATCCTTATGACCTATTCTGGAAGTAATTCTGCTACCTGTTCCCTTTGTAGCTCAAGTTGGGATGATCTCTCCAGCCTGGGTTATTCGTTTGGGAGTATAGGTTGTACTAGTCAGGAAATTTTCCTCCCACAGCATTTAGACATTCCATACTTCCCTATTCCAGTGTCAGACACTCATCAATCGGATGTTTAAACATATTCCACGTGCCTTTACTTGTACCTGACTAACTACAATTTTTCTAACAAAAGATGTTAGCTCATCTAAATGATGTTTGATATATGAAGTATTTACCTTGTTTACACGATGAACATCATTGCAAGTGTAAAATTGTTGAGTATTAACAGTCATGTGCTCAAGTAGAATCCTGGCTTCGATGGGAGTCTTCTCACAAAGTGCCCCACCACTTGTTACATCAACTAGACTCCTCTCCATTGGTAAATATCCTTCACAGAAATATTGGATAAGGAGTTGTTTCGAAATGTTGTGGTGTAAACAACTAGCGCATAGCTTCTTGAATCATTCCTAATACTCATAAAGGGTCTCTCCATTATATTGCTTTATGTCACAGATTTCCTTCTGAATACTTGTTGTCTTAGATGATAGAAAATGTTTTTCCAAAAATAACCTCTTTATCTCTAGTCAAGTGTTCACACTTCCAGCAAGTAAATCAAACAACCAATCCTTCGCTGCATCTTTTAGTGAGAACAAAAAATCCCTTAACATGATTTGCTCATCTGTCACTCCTGAAGCTTTCATACTTAGGCAAATAACATCAAGCTCCTTAAGATGCTTATGCGCATCCTCACCTGCAAGACCATGAAAATTAGGCAACAAATGTATTATTCCAGACTTAAGTTCAAAAGTAACATTCTCAGCAAAATTAGGAAATGTAATGCGTAAAGGTCTTTGTGTTAAGTTTAGTGCAACCAACTCCCTTAATGTTCTCAGATTTACCATTGTTTCTTTGAGTTCAAATTTTGGTTTTACTTCCGAAGTTGTTCTTGATTCCCTTTTTTAATCTCTATAATGTCCTCTCGATCTTTGGATTAATTTGTATAGGTTCTCTATGAGGAGATCTAGCAACTACCATACATCAACACTAACAAACTTTTAAAGATTAGAAAATAACTAAGAGAAATAATTATAAATAGATATGTACATAAAACACCAATTAAAATCAAAAACGAAAATTAAATCACCACACTTTTGATTATAAACAAATATGTACATAAAACACCAACTAAAATTAAATCACCACACTCCCTAACAACGGTGCCAAAATTTAACAAAACATGTCGACTGCACTGTAAGATTTACCTAACTCTACGCACTAAAAATTTATAGCTGTGGTGAGTCGAGATTGTATCCACAAGGAATGTTCAGTTAATTTTTGTAATAAAAATAATTAATTTAAAGGAAATAAAGGGGGATTTTTAGGTTTAATGTAATCAAAAAATATATAAATTAAACTAATGTAAGCAATTTATTGAAAATAGTCAAAAGCGAGAAAAGTGTTAAATATGTCTAAAACTCGGTTCTCAGATCAATCTTGGCTACACACGAGTAATTACATCTCATTGATATAATGTTTTCACACTTCTCCTAGGACCGCTGATCGTGGACTAACAACATACTCATCTAATCCCGGTTTTTTCTTAGGTCGTATTTAATTAAGAGATACTCGTTAATTAATCCTAACTATCGAATAACCTAGAATATGCTCTCTAGATTTAATTGGGCAGCTGTATTAAGAAATGGAAAATGGATCAATATCGGTAGTAAAGTCACAAGCTTAGGTTATCTTACCTAAGTTACGTTGTTCCTAATGATTCAAGGTTATTAGTGACTACTAACGAATCTCAAACACAATAATTACGAATTATATTCAAGATTCTAGCAATGGGTTTGTAATAAAACAATCTAATGAACGCATTAAGATCATCTTTACAATACCCAAATCATTCAATATAGAACAATAATAACAATCCTTAAAGAGGGATTCAACATATAACAAAGATGAGGTAAGCTTAACCGTGACTCAGGTGTCAATGTCACTTTCGAACCAGTGTCAAAAAGCTTAACCTTCCATCTTCTCCATGGATCTCCAAGGAAGAGCTTCTGTCACCTCTCACTGTCTCTTGAAACACCAAAAATGAAGAATAAAAGTAAAATGTTTATTGGCTGTCAAAACATATTCCATTTATTGTGAAAAGTAGGTTTTCGAGACAGGTGGCATAAGACTCACGGGCGTGTTGGAGTGTCTCAGGACTGTGAATGGCCTAGATGAGGCTCATAGGTGTGAGTCTCCTTTTTGTCACACCCATGCAAATGGTGTCATGGGCGTAAGCCATTTTTCTGCATTCTTCACCTTGATGTTTTCTTCCTGTACTGTTTTCTTCCTTTGCATTTTCTTATCTTCTCTTGCTCTAATCCTTCTCCTTCTTGTTCTATAAAGACAATTGAATGCTAATCACAAGAAGATGGCTCAAAGAGTGTGCTTTCAACTCACCTTAGCCATTATGCTTCCAAATTGTACCTAAAAACAAATCCGAACTAAAGTGAATGTCTTAAGCATTTGAAAGCACAAATGACTAAGTGTAATGGATTAAATGTATCAACAATTAAGCATATATCAAATTCCACCACACTTAGCATTTGACTGTCCTTGAGCAAATCATAAAAATCAGTCACAAACCAAAACACTTACTCATTTTCATATTTTCCAAGAATAGATAATCATAAGCAAAGATGAATAACTTTCAAAAACCATAGCCTTACCATATAATTTTGTGTCATTCTTAATTCCTATAAGCCTCACTACATAATTTTTACCTACATCACTTTCTTCAAAGGGTGTTATGTTTTGCATTTTTATTTTTTTCTCTCAAATTAGATTATGATTACCTATTTAAGCTACTTCTCTTTATAGCAACTATAGAAATGTTATATTTATATATATCAAAATGAAATTGTCAATAAACAACATATTTGAGTTCTTAAAAAGATGACTTGTTTACAAATAACTTAGTTTGATCCTCTAAACAAAGCTTTTAATGGATAAGATTTTGACGTGTTGTTTTTCTGTACTACTTAACTAATTTTAACAAAATTGGAAGTTCTTTACCTAAAAATAGTTTTGCTTGAATGATTGTAAAGTAAAATTTAACATTGTAATTCAAGATAAAGGAAAAAGGAAGTGTTCAAGTTTCAAATTAGTTGTTACTTTCATAAAATAGAAAACTACCTTGCAATTTTGTGTTGCATAAAGAGAGTGTTCTCTCTAGTTTATTTTTCTTTATCTTTGATTTGATTTCAATTTAGCCCATCCTATTAAGAGCTAAATCATTATAATAAATGGTTTATCTAAATTAGGTATATAATATCTAATTTATGTTGTTTGGATCCACATATGGATTTTGTCTACTGACATTTCAAATTTGCATCTTATCTAATTAATGTTGTTTAGTTGAAAATTAATGATATAAATATTTTTTGCAAGATGTTAAATTTGGAATTTCATTATGGTAGGGTGTTGGAAAGACATGATAATCAATATGTTATAGGTATGATTAAAAGGAAAAAGGATATAGGTGTTGATGAACTTAGCATACTTGTCCTAAAAGGAGTATCAGAAAATAAAAGACATAGAGTAATATCTATAGGTATGATTAAAAGGAAGAAGGATATAGGTGTTGATGAACTTGGCATACTTGTCTTAAAAGGAGTATCAGAAAATAAAAGACATAGAGTAATATCTATATTATACAAATTTCCTTATGGGTCAATGAGAAGCTTAAAGGAGTAAGCTTGCATCATGATAAGGACATGTTGGAAATGTTAAATCGTATGGAAGAATCTAATTACCACAATGATGAAGTCTACTATGAGCATGGTTATGAGCTTCTAACAATAGATGGTGAAGAATCTGATTTTGATATTAACATTAACTTTAAAACTAATACAAAATAGAATATGACTATAAATGATGAAGAGATGTTCCAAGTTCAAGTGGAAAAGGATGATGAAAATTTCATTGTTAAGAAGAAGAGCGAATCTAGAGATGATTTAGTTGAACGATTTTTTTACAACTAAAGATGAAGAATATCAAAATGCGAGAACAAATTAGAAGAGATGTGTCAAGACCATAGTGGGTTTCAATGCGATAATGTTGTAGATAGGGCTAAAAGTAGTGGAAAGGATTATTATGAAGATGGTGATTATTCTAAAAACACACAAATAAAAGAAAGAAGTTCATATAGTTGGTGTAATGAATATGAGGATAGTGATGTTGAAGTTTAATCACCAATTTGATGATGAATGGTGCAATGCATTTATTTCAAATAAAAATACATTGTCTTTAAGCCAAAAGTGGATATGAAGGGTTTTTAAGTTTGAAATTTTTATAAACTTTAAGATACTGTTAAGGGAAGCAATAAGAAAATGTGCAATTGCTGATGAATATGATATCTCAATGAAGAGATCTGGTGTGAGAATAAAGGCCATTTATGAGCCATAATGTCCATTTAGGGTATATGCTAACTAGATTCGAAATGAAAAAGCATTTTTTGTTAAGCATAATTGCAGGGAAGGGCAAATAAATAAGCTAGCCAATAAGAAGTGGATCGTAAATGAATTCTCACACAAGTTTAGGAGGAACCCAAATTATCCAATTTCGGAGATGATGGATGGTCTTCAAAGAAAATACGCATTACAAGTGACTAAATACCAATGTTATAGGGCTAAATGGGAAGCTATTGAGATGCTACAAGGATCTATAGAAGGTCATTATGCCAAGTTATGGTTTTATAGACAAGAGTTACAATGAGCTGACAAAGGTGGACAATTCATTATTCAAAATGAACTTGAAGAAAAGTCTAAACAACCAATATTAAAGAGGTTTTATGCGGATTTATTAGATTAAAGTATGGTTTTCTTGGTGGATGTAGGAAATAATTGGGTTAAATGGATGCTTTTAAGACAATCCTTGAAGGTGCTTTATTAGCTGTAATTGGTTTTGACGTAAACAATCAATCGTTTCCTATATCTTGAGCTATGATTGAGGGAGAGAATTACCAATCTTGGTATTGGTTTTTGAACATTTTTACTAAAGATCTAAACAAAATTGGGCATTCATGGGCTCTTGTAGGGGATTAATAAAAGGTAAACTTAAATAGGGTTTAGTAGATGCATTAAAGAATCTCTTCCCACAAACTGAGTAAGAAATATGCCCAATATGTTTGTGTAAATTGTTCTAGTGTTCATAAAGGCTACACATATAGTAGCTTATTTTAACAAGCAGTGAGTTGCATAATAGAAGCGGAATTTGAAAAGGTAATGGAGCAATTGAAGAGTATTTCAATGAATGCCTATAATGATTCCATAATTAGGAAACCAAAGACCTTTTATGAAGGTGTTTATGAGCAAAAGAAGTCTATAAACAAAAGATCAAAGTGTGGAATAGTTCACAACAATATATCATAGACATTGAATGGATTCAATTGTGAAGCTCATACAAAAAGCTTGATCAATATGTTAGAAGATATTTTCATTGCTTTAATGACCTAGATACATAAAAAAGGAACTTAATGCTCAAATCCACTAATGATATTTTCCCAAGAGTAAGGAAGAAAGTAGAGGTTGCATAGTGGGAAGTAAGATATTGTATCATCAAGACTAACGAGAATTTGAAATTCAAAGTCACATTTTTTGTAAACATGTTTATTGCTGATTTACAAACACAAACATGCCAATGTAGACTTTAGGATTTAAAACGAATTCCATGTAAGCATAATGTGGCTTTTATATCATATTAAAGGGAGGATATCGATGCTTATGTTAGTTGATACTATAAGAATGAATGTTATTTCGAGAGTTATCAGTATTCTATAGAACTTATTAGTGGTCCAAAATTTTGGTTCAAAACTAAAAATTTATAATAAATATTGTAATAGTCAGTTTCTAAACCTACTGAGGGATTAAAGTGTTAGATTACTGAATTACATCCTATTAGAATGAATTTGGTGCATTTAGGATATGATTTCATGATTTCATTCACATACATAATATGAGCATACACACATGAAATTTGATTTAGAAAAATTGCACTCAATTGACATGTTCCGGGTTATGAAAGTTTCTAAACAATTATGACATGATTGTGCATTTCTAATGTCTTATATTTTGATTTACCAATAAAAATATTTGATGGATTGCAATTAGTAATTTGGAGTTATTTCTCACAATTAAGAGATTGATAAATTTGTATGTACATTTAGACTAGGAAAATTTTCAAGTAACAAGACAAGTTCACATGTGAAAATTTAGGATGACTAAGCCTATAAATTAAGTGACATATGGCAGTAGAATTAAGTGACAAATGGCAAAGGAACTAAGTGACATTTGGCAACCTAAAGAGAGGACATGTACCTGGCCTAAACACCTGACAAGTGTCCTTAAACCCATCCTCCACTCACACCATACGACACACATATGGCAAAGTCTCTTCACTTGTTGTTTCTGCTGAAACCCTCTCCTTCTTCTTCCTCTCAGTACCAAAACTTAGTTCTCCCTCACATCTCTATTTTTGCCTAAATTCTATTCAACTTCCACACCAAAATCCATGCAAAAATCCTTCATAAAGATAGTTATAGAAGCAAAACATTGTTTTACTTGTTGTTATCTTCTTGTCTTTGCTAAAACCATCCTACTCCTACCTTGCTTCTGAGATGATCTTGCATGCATGTGAGGCAAAGTAGGCTTGAAACATTGAGGTGGCATTTGAGCTAAACAAGCAAGTGAAGTATTGATCTATTATGGCATGTGTTAGCAGAATTTTATGATGATTGATTAGGGATGGATTGAATGTAGTGTTGATGATGAAGTTATGCTGGAAAATGATGGATGAATTGATTACATTTTTATTTTGTTTTTGGATGCATGAAAATAGTTGTTTATAGGCTATTATATGGATGATTTAAGTTGGGATTTGAATTATAAATGATGATGAATTCATGCTAAAGGTAGGTGTTAATAAAGTGTTCTTAAATATGGAAAAGTTAGGAATACATGTATGATGGTATAAAGTGAATGGTAATGAAACAAATTGATAGATTTTTGTGAGGTTTAATGTAACCAATATGGAAGCTAGACTAGCATGAAATGAAGTAGCTTTATAGGATATGAATTCTAGAAAAATTCAACTATTAGTGATGCTTCTAAGAAAAATTCAAATGTTAGTATGTTTCTAAGTATGTGAAATTTGTGGAGAATTGAGGGAAGAAAGACAGTACACAATCGTGGCCCTCATCCTACGATCATGACCTGTTTACTTGCCTTCTGTCACGATCGTGGCAAGTTCCCCCACAATTATGGGCCTAGTTTTGGATTGTTAATTTCTACTTTGTGTACATGTTGAACCAGCTGAGGAAAAGTCACTCTAATTTAGTGTATTTGGACTTGATTAAGGCTTAGAATGAACCTAGATTGTTACTTGATTAATTGGTTAAGAGCTTGATAAGTTT
>JAOTAY010000007.1:9848468-9877012 GCA_025629805.1 Erythroxylum baracoense | reverse complement strand
TAGAAAATATATAAAAAATTATTCTTTAATTGTTTGTATATATTTCTATATAAATAAAAATATAAATAAATAATTTTTGAATATACTTCACATATAATAGAATAAATTTTATTAAATAATTAATAATAATATTTTTATATAATTAATTATATAATAAAAATTTTATCATTTTAAAATAAAAAATATAAAAAATTATTTATTGCGGTTGTGCATAACTTTTTAATTAAACATGATTTCTGTTTTAAAATCATAGCGTTAAACCACTTGCAACAACCATTTTAATATCACGAGTATAATAATCATTTATTATACATTACATTTCATTCCATTCATCTTATAAAAAATGTTTCACTACATTATATTATGAACTCTTCCATTCCTCCCAAACAACTTTTCACTATATTACATTCCATTCCATTATAAACCTTTTCCTTCCGTTTCATTCTGTTCCATTCCGTTCTGTTCCTTTAATTAACATCCAACCAAACAGGCTCTTAGAGATGATAAAGCACTAGAAGTATTAGATAAAGGAAAAAGAAAGTTACTATTGAGATACATTCTTATTTTCTTCTAAGAACCACTCCTGGTTCTGAGCCTAGTCTAAAAAGTGTTTTGGTTGATAAGGATGTTGTGTTGTGATGTAAAACAGCACAGGCTAGATGGTTCTACATATTTTAATTGACCATATTTTCGGGAAGCAATAAATGTTACAACTGCGATAACTCCAAGATTGAAGGTACTTCTTATTATGAGATTCATGTGCCCTTGCTTCAAGATTTAAAAAAGGAATGTCAATTAATTGTGAATAAATATAAGTCTAGTTGGGAATCAACAGGAAGCACTATTATGACAGATGGGTAGACTGATCAAAGACAAAGAACCTTGATTAATTTCTTAGTTTATTATAATATTATGACAACTTTTATCAAGTCTGTTGACGGTTATGATATGGTAAAAAGCGCTAATGCTTTATTTGAATTATTTTCTAAAATTGTTGAGTGGGTTGGACTAAAGATTGTTGTGCTTTTTATTACAAAAAATGTAGCTAATTATGTATAAGCTGGATATTTATTATAATCTAATTATGGGCATATTTATTGGTCTCCATGAGTTGTTCATTGTATAAATCTTATTTTAAAAGATATTGATTGTATGGACCATATATTTCTAGTCTTGCTTTATGCGCATCTAAGATCATAATTTTTGTGTATAATCATATCATATTTTTGTCTTAGTTAAGAAAACAAGAAGATTGGGTTGAAATTGTGCATCCTGCGACTACCAAGTTTATAACTACAGTTACTAATTTGAAAAGTGTTTGTAAACATAAACAACAACTTCAAAATTTAGTGACCAGTAAACACTTTTCAAGTTATAAGTTATCAAATAGTGAAAAAGGAAAAGAAGTTTTTGCTATTTTTCTAGATAATAAATTTTGTGATACTTGCTTGATTATTGTAAAGATTGTGGCTCCGCTTATAAGGTTATTGAGGATTATTGACTCAGATGAGAAGCCATCTTTAGGGTATATATATGATGGCATAGAGCATACAAAATAATTATAAATCTTTACAAACCTTATATAGATATTCTTGGTCAACAATGAGATAGGCATCTTACTCAAAGGATCCACTTAGCAACATATTTTCTCAATCATTATTGTTTACATAGTTGAGACACATGTACAAATAATATTATGGGCATTCTGTTTGATGTGATTGAATGCAAAGGTAATTTCTCCATTGAAGAGCAATCACAAGCAACAAGTGAAATTAAATTGTATCGTAAAGGATTAGATAGTTTTGTTAGATCATCAGTAAAGAGAGAATTTATGATGAAAAAAATGCAGCCTGGTAAGTTTTTATACTTTTAATTCATTCTTTACTTATTGATAATATATATTTTTATTTTTCATAATTATTAATTTAAAATATAGAAGAGTGATGGAGATTATTGGGTGAAAGTGCTCCAATATTGAGAAAACTCATTATTAGATTACTTAGTCAAACAACTTCTGCATCAACTTGTGAACATAATTGGAGTGTTTTTGAACATATTCACACAAAGAAATGAAATCGTTTGGAACATCAAAGACTTAATGAGCTTATTCACGTTACTTACATCTGAGAATGAAACACATGTATTTTATAATTTTGTTTTTATTTTCCATTAATTTTATGTTTATTATTGACTTTACAATTTCTCTATTATGTATTCAGAGCACTTAGTAAGAAAAGAACATATGATCCTGTTGATATTGATTGTACTGATCATAGTGATTTTTGATTCAAAAAAGAAGACCTATCGTCTGATCTTTATGATAATGAAATTGAAAAGGCGATTTATGAAAAAAATGCATTTGTCACAAGGAATGAATTAAGAACGTACATTGATGGTCAGTTCATATCTTGTTTTGATCATATTTAAGATAAAAATATAATGTATTACAAATTTATAACTGAGAATAATTTCATACATTACTAATATGTAATTATTTGAATACAGAAGAAGAAGTTGATGCAAATACTTTAGATGAAAGTGTACTTTACGAGTCTTTAGATAACGTTGAAGAATTTGAAATTTTTGATAATGATGAGACACAGACCTCTTTTAGAAATGTAATTTTGATTTTTATTGTTATTTTAAGTTTTATATTAGACTTAGCTTTAGTTTGAATTGTTAGATTAGATTTGTTATTAGTTCATTAAATAATAATAACAACTTAAAATAAAAATAATTTTGAAAATAGAAATATTAAATATTGGTAACTATTCTAATAAGTATATAATATTTTAAAATAGATAAATTAAATAGATGGTAAATAATAAACAATAATAAAATTTTTCATTTTTGGAAATTAAATATTAGTTTAGAGTAAAAATTTAGAAATATCTTATTTAATTTATTATAATTTTCTCTAAATTTGGAATTAATTTATTAATAAATATAGCATAAGAGATTGAAATACTTAGTATGACTAAAATTTCTAGAACTTTTATTTATAATTTTGTATTAAAATGTATAATATATTAACAGTTAAAGAGAATTTTACTTTTAGGAAAAGAGGAATACGAAAATAAAAATAAAAGCAAAAATAAACTATTCTTTAAGTATTGAAAATCTTAGTAAAAAATGCAAATGAATACATTAACCTAACTTGTAGGTGCTATAAAAGAAAAGGGCATTACAGAATAATATTCTCTGCTAGTTTACTTTTAGGTCGTTAGAACCAGTTGCCTCACATCTGTACAGTTCGATATCGTAAATTTGCGATGATCAATGAAGAAAATTATGGAATGGAATTGAATATGCCAAAAGAAAAGCAAGCGGGATAATGGATATACGTCAGGGCGGGATCCGGTAGAATGGCGATGCGCCCAAAAATATTGGAAGTTCATATGTACACGCTCCTCGCTACATGTACGGCTCATTAGTCCCCACCGTTCTCTTTACCTTAATTGCTACACTTTCACTCCTTTTCTCTAATAAAGTGATATTAATTGTCTGACTGAGGTTATGCTATATATATATATATATATATTTGTGTGTGTGCGTTTAGTTGTAAAATAAAAAAGTACTTTTTTAGTAGATATAATTTTTTAAGAGGTTCAAATTTAAAGCTTCTAAAAAAAGTTTTTTTTTGGTAGATTTTTTAGATTAATTAATGAGTCTATTTTTTAGTCCCCTTTACTTTTATGTTTTACACATAATTCTCACAATATTCACGAATACATCTTTACGTTTATTTTGAGATTTATATAATATTATTTGACTTTTTAATATGTTTTAATATTTATTTTTAATATTAATTTTACTTATGTTATAATTCATATAAAATATTTAGTTAAATATATTTTCATTTATGTTTCATATGTTTTAAAATTATATAATAATTAATATATTGTGCTTTGCATATTGTTTAATATATTTTAAATAAAATTAATATACATAAATAATTTTTATTACAAAATAAAATATAATTAAAATTAAAAGTGTTTTTTTTATGTTGCAAAACAGTCTATTATAAGAAACTCTTTAAAAAAAGCTCTTTTATAAATGACATTCAATCAGTCAACTAGTTTTTTAGAAAAATTTTTCTCAGAAAAATTTTACTGACAAAAGTTCTACTAATAAAAACTCTACTAATATAAGTTCATACTAACAAAAATTCTATTAATATAAGCTCATCCAAACAAACAAGTCGAGTTCATTAAGTGTTGAAACATAACAATAACAATTCTTTAGTAAAATTGCAAAATCTAAAAAAATTGATAATACATAATTTTATCTTGTTTGAATCTTGAAATATAGAAAATGTACAATTAATTCGAACCAAAATTTAAATATATACATATTTTTGTCGCATCGGCACGGAGTTATTTATGTAAATGTAATCGGATTCAGTCGTAAAAACTACCAAGGGACTATTTAAGGAAAAGAATTTCCAGAATTCACAAGCGGCTCTGGCTACCGCGGCAGGATTAAAAGCAAAACCCCATCCCATTGGGTTTATACATTTTTCACTATGTGGCTCTCTGCTTAAATTTCAAGCAGTCAGCCTCCTACACTTCTAACGCTACCATACCTGTATCTAGAAAGAAAACCTTAAACCCTCTCCCTCTTCCTTTTCTCTCTCAATATCTAGAATTTTCAGCTTGTTCTTCACTTTCTCTTTCTTAGGTTTTTGGCAAGTTAGCTGAGTGTTAGGGTTTTTGGCAGAGAGGTGTTGGTTGATTGTAAAATGGCTTCGTTGGCTATGGCTGCCGAGAAGCTTAGGGATTTAAGCCAACCGATTGATGTTCCTCTACTCGATGCTACTGTTGCTGCATTCTATGGCACTGGATCTAAAGAAGAGGTTTGGGTGTTTCTTTCTCTCTCTGTTTCTCCTTTTTTGCTGTGCAAAGTTCCTATTCTCTTGGTCTCTACTTATGCTTCCAGTTCTTTTGTGCCTTTTCCTTTCTCGACCTTTCCCAAAATTTATGTGGTGACTATGAGAGTTGGGGTTCAAGTTCCACTGAATCAGGACCTTAGAAAGAAAATGCGTTCTTATGCTCTTTGTGGTTCAATATTACGTTTACTTGGTTGAAAGGTTTAAATTTGTAGGGTTGGCTGCTTTGGATTAAGTTTCATTATAATCATTGATTGTTCAACTCCAGTTTCATTTGGGGTTTTATGTTAGGGTCTTTTGAAGCGTGTATGACTCTGCGTTGAGACAGTTTTGTGAGAGTGTCTCTTTTTTTCGTATAGTTTGCCTTACCCATTTATAATTTTTTTGGTGAATTTTGTGCTATAAAGTCCTCTACTATAGACAGTTCCAGCCAACCTTCATTTCTTTGCAAAAATTCCGTCAGATTGGGTCATTGTGTATGTTCATTTTTTAGTCTTTGAGTAGAAGCACCGATAATTCCTGCTATGTAGTTTGGTGCTCTGAGTGCAATTGCTTAGGAAAACTATTTGTTATTAGAGTCTGTTCTTTGAGCTTTATAAAATGCTAGTGGGATATACCATGCTCAGTTTTGATATGAGCACTGTTTCTCATTTTTAATAACTGTAATTTCTTCTAGTTATTCTCTCACTTTGCTCCATTTGGTCATAGAGGGCAGCTGCAGACCGCATTTTGCAGGATTTACAAGGCAATCCAGACATGTGGCTGCAAGTGGTGCACATTTTGCAAAATACAAAGAGCCTGAACACCAAATTCTTTGCTTTACAGGTTACTTGTAGTTTGTTTTTCCTGGAGACATTAGTTGAATACCTTTCAGTTGAAACCCTAATCACTGTTTTCTGGAGCCAGAAGATGTATTCCAACTTGGCTCAAATATTAGGGGCTTGATAATTGGGTGATTTATTATTGTGGATCCTTAATTATGACACATTTGTTTGGTTCTGGTAGTTGACAGGAGGTTTAATATGTGGTAGGTTCGGTTAAGGGACTGATGGATGCAAAAGAACATTGATATATGTAAACTCTAATTGATGCTTCTAAAGTGCAAGGATGATATGCTTGATAAAGGTTACTGTATAGCTGAATTGCTTCACTGCGATGCATTTGTTTAGGTCATTTGTTTGACATGCTTTGCACGTCTGTCACTGTAATACATAATGTGTCATTTACATCTAGCACTTCACACTTTGTTCAATTTTGTGTTTCTGCATTTGACATATTATTGACCATGCAAGGAGTGCCTCAAATGGTTACCCTTTCTCTAAGAGCAAGGCCTCAGAGTAGATGCCACCATAGGCATAGGTGTATAAATGCCTTTATGTAATTGGAAGTTGTTAGGAAACTTGCACATGCTTTATCATTGATCTGACGTACATTGAAGAGCCAGTTGTTTTCTCTTTGGGAAGAGATGTTACTCTTCAGTTATCGGCTTGATCCTGCTCTTGCAAGGGTCAAAGCATAGCTTCTTGTATGAGTGAATTAGGTCCATAAAATAATAGTGTGTAATGCAGCTAATTCAGGTGAGGTTATGGGATCTTTTATGTTTTCCATATCATTAATGGTATATATTTCTACAAATAGTCTAGATGTGCTTTGAGGCGGAGGAGTTTTGCTGATTGATTTTAACTGATTGATGGTACTAGTTTAAATGATCAATGCTAGGCTGCTGATGCTCATATAGGCTTTTGTTTTCTATTTCTGAAGGTTCTAGAAAGTGTTATTAAATACAGATGGAATGCATTGCCGGTTGAACAGCGAGATGGAATGAAAAATTACATATCCGAAGTAATCGTACAGGTATGTATGTGTGCGATAGAGTTATGGGTGGTGGGTTTTTAAATATTATTCAGTTTCCTCTTTGAATCATATGCTGTTGGTATATCTAATTGTGGGTCTATGTACAGCTTTCAAGTAACGAGGCTTCTTTTCGAATGGAAAGGCTTTATGTGAACAAGCTAAATGTTATTTTGGTTCAGGTATAGGTTGCTGTTCTTGGTAATAGGAATAAAGAATCTGTATTTATCTCATCTTGCATTTACTACATTGCTGTAGCTGTATTGAGTGTGATGATGCTCTTCTTTTGGTTGCTTTCTTTCATTCTTTCTTTTACTACTTTTTTCGGTTTCTTTGAAAAGCATATGGTTTGATTTCTTAAATCAGTGTTTTCCTCCTCTTTGGATTTTGACATCCATTTTGCGTGGATCCGTTTCTTGGTCATTCTTGAAATTTCTTTCTGATTATGTTTTGATTTTGGCTTCAATTTTCACTAGTGTTTGTATTGCGGTGAGCATTGTGAGTCCAATTTTGACTAGCGTTTCTCTTGAGGTGAGTACTGTGATGAATGAATATCACCTAACTGGCTGTACAGATTTTGAAGCATGAATGGCCAGCTAGATGGCGAAGCTTTATACCTGATCTTGTTGCAGCTGCAAAAACTAGTGAAACAATTTGTGAGAATTGCATGGTTATTTTGAAAGTAAGTTTGTCACTTTCATTTTATTTATAAAGAACTTGTTTCTGGTATCTACAGTGACAATTTTTTTTTCAGCTTCTAAGTGAGGAAGTTTTTGATTTTTCCCGAGGAGAAATGACGCAACAGAAGATCAAGGAACTGAAACAGTCTCTAAACAGGTATTGAAACTTTGCCATTTGCCTTGTAAAGTTTTGCCATGTTAAAGTCTGGCTGGAACATTGTAATTTCTCAAAGGCTCTTTTTATGCTTTCTTTTCTTAACCTCATTTTACTTTTTCTTTTCATAGAGCTCTTTTTGTGCTATCTTTTCTTAACCTCATTTTACTTGTTATTTACATAGACTCAATTATAAGTTTATTCTACTCTTATTATTTGTGTTGTTATTGTTCACAACTATCTCATTCTTCACTCTCCCTTTTCTTTTTGGCTTTCAATAACCTTGTCATTACAGTAGTCCAATCTTGTAATTTATGCTAACTGCTTGTCCTTTCAAATTTGGTATATTTTTTGACGAATTAGCTAAGAATTTCTTTTTTTTTTTGACAGTGAGTTTCAACTCATCCATGAGTTATGCTTGTATGTACTGTCAGCCTCCCAAAGAACTGAGCTTATTAGAGCAACATTGTCCACCTTGCATGCTTTTCTTTCCTGGATTCCGTTGGGCTATATCTTTGAATCTCCACTGGTATGCAAATTGGTAACCATGTATTTTTGTTAATTTTGTCGTATTATTTGTCAACTTGCACATATGAGTTGTTGATTTTGAGATTTTTCTCTTCATGTATCCTTACATATATTTTTCATGTCGCTTTTACAGTTGGAAACACTGCTCAAGTTTTTTCCCATGTCATCATATAGGAATCTTACACTCCAGTGTTTGACAGAGGTAGATTGTAGTAATGGTGAAGATCTTTATGTTTTTCATTGTTGAGAACTATTGATGCCTATTTTTCTTGATATGGTGTTTACAGGTTGCAGCACTTAATTTTGGGGACTTCTACAATGTCCAGTATGTGAAGATGTATTCTGTTTTCATTGTTCAATTACAGGTATGGGTCATCTGGATGCAAAACTAGAATACGGTTGTACTATCCTGTATTATGTCATCTCCATTTGATGCAACCTGTACTGGATGCATAATATTTTCCTCCCTAGGCCATTCTTCCACCAAGCACAAACTTGCCAGAGGCTTATTCTCATGGATCTAGTGAAGAGCAGGTCCCATCTTTTCCTTTAATTCTAGACTCTCAACATGCTTTTATTCAACTGATTATTGTTGCTTTTTGGTTGCTTTGTCAGGCATTTATTCAAAACTTGGCATTGTTTTTCACTTCATTCTACAAGGCAAGTTTTCCTTTTTGTCAATTTCAATGCCATATTTTCTGGCCCTAGTTGGAGTAATTGTAGCAAGTTCAGCTGAAAAGTGATAATTTTTGTGTATGGCCATGGGATGTTCTTTAAAGCATGAACTCCTGCATATACTTTGTGTTTGATATTTGCAATTCGATGAAATTGTGTCAAAAAGGGAAGCCCCTTTGCTAAGCTGCCACTGATTGGGTGACCTAGGTCCCAAGCCTTAAGTTTTATCAGTTACATGTGGAAATGGAGTATTTCGGGGAGGATTGTAGAAGGTTGTCATAGATCAGGTTGACGCTTCGTGGTTGTGTTCTTTATGTACCTAGCAATAGTGCTACCTATTATAGCATGAATGGTTATTACTTGATGTATGATGGTGGTTTATCCCTTAGATCCAACACAAACAATTTCTTTCCCTTAAAACTCCAGTGCAGTGCATTCAGTGACATCTTGCACTATGGATGGAATCTTTTCTCCTATTGAGCATTGGCTCTAAGATCACACTTATGTCATGCTAGAAATGGTCTTGCTCATAATGCCCATCCATATCTTTGCAGTCTCATATCAGAGTGCTGGAGTCTACTCAGGAGAACATTTCTGTACTGCTCTTGGGCCTCGAATATCTGATTAATATCTCGTATGTTGATGACACAGAAGTCTTCAAGGTATTTCCCACATCCTCATTCACTACCTATCTTTTTTGCTTGTCACTGAATTTGACCCATTGTGAAATGTTTTTCTTGTATGATTTGTAGGTTTGTTTGGACTATTGGAATTCCTTGGTTTTGGAGCTGTTTGAGGCACAACATAATCACGAGAATCCTGCTGTAGCTGCAACCATGATGGGACTGCAGGTATAATGTATAATATCACTATTAGCTTGTCATTTTCAGATGATTTTGTATGAGAAAACCTGACATACTGATTACAAGTATTCATCCGTGGTGATCTCTTATTGATAAAATCTTCATTCGATCTTTCTGATGACACGTTCCTGAAGTACTCTTTTATTTAAAAATGTGTTAAGGGTGAGGGCCTTCTTTCTGAACGTAATACTGTTACAAGAGAGATTCTTATGCTAGTTAGGAAAGTCTCCAGCAGTAGAAGGTTCACATCTTTTCTGTTTTGTACAATCAAACTAAATAGGTAGATCAGGATTCTGAAGTGGGCTTCTAATATTTTTTCCTACCATATTGAATGTGTTAAATTTTTACCTTGTTTGAAATATTTTTCAACCATGAAGAGATTTTTATTTAGGCTGTTAACACATTATCTATAAATATGGCATGACCTAATTTTCTGCCGCTGGAGTTATGTCGTCATCCTAACTGTGCCCTTTTACTTTTAGTATTTCTACTTCAAGCTAGTGTTACTGAGTCAGTTATTTAAGTCCTTTCACTTGCTCCCATAAGGATTCAGTGAAAAAAATAATTTCCTCATATCTTTCTGGTTGTCTTGTTTTTCTATTTGCACAATATCATATGATATTTTACTTTACTATTAATGTCTTTGTACTCCTAAAGATAGATTATTTAAAAAGCAGATTGGTTTAGTTAATGGACTTGACTGAGAAGACCTATTGTCCATATTTAAGTGGTAATAGACAACAAGTTGAGTCAGAGGATTGAAATAGGAAAAAACAATAAGTTAAACAATTGTAAGAATGATTCTTTTTAGCAAACTGCATAGGAAAAATGAAAATTTCAAGAGAATCTGAATATTCTCATTTCCTTTTTGAATTTGATGAGCTTGATCTCCTTTTTGTTCTAGGTTTTGTTTTCTGCTGTTTCTTTCCAGTTCACATACATGTATCACTCATGTGCATGTTTAGTTCTTGATGCTATCTTGTGGCTTCTTTATTCTCTGATGCTAGCGGTTCAATCATTTCTTATTGATGGCTGTTCTGTTGTGGATCCAGATACCTTCTCTTCATGGTATGGTTGATGGCGTGGGGTCACAAGTTTTTCAACGGAGACAACTGTATGCTGGACCAATGTCAAAGTTGAGGATGCTTATGATTTGTCGTATGGCAAAACCTGAGGAGGTTTTGATAGTTGAAGATGAAAACGGTAACATAGTTCGTGAAACCATGAAGGACAATGATGTTCTTGTTCAATACAAGGTAATACGTCTTTTTTCTTGTCTATTTTCAAATGTAATCTATGATACTATTCCCCCTGTTAGAGATACTAAATGTTTTTGAATTGATTGATATTTTAGTGGAGCAGACTTTGGTGCAAAGTTTCTTAATCATGATAGATGCCTGGACCAAGGGTTTGATTGAAAGAACCATGTTAAATTATTCCTGAAAATAGGGACAACCATATTATGACCATGGTTTGGTTTCCATGTTTCAAGTTTTTTAGTTGATATTGATATATAGTTAGTGGAAAACAGGAGTTGAAAAGTTTGTTTTGGGATTGTTGGCAATGATGGTTCTGTTAATATGATTGACGCTTGCCGACTTTCTCTCTATGGTGATAAAGGTCGAGTCAAAAATGATTTTGGTTTAGTGTAAAACAGGAGTTGAAAAGTTTGTTTTGGGATTGTTGGCAATGATGGTTCTGTTAATATGATTGACGCTTGCCAACATTCTCTCTATGGTGATAGAGGTCGAGTCAAAAATGATTTTGGTTAATCGTAAATTCACATTGTTTGCAGTAATTTTGACAAACAATATTGTTTTTTTTTGTGTTGATTATGTATATTTATTCTAGTGAAATGTTGATTTTACAGATAATGAGAGAAACACTAATCTACTTATCACATCTTGATCATGATGACACTGAAAAGCAGGTAAGATCAATGAATGTGCTTGGGCATTTAATCTCTAACTAATGCATTTTCTGAAACTTCTTTTGTATCCATAGATGTTGACAACCAACAATAGTAGTTTCCTTTGTCAATCTTATATGTTACTGGGTAGCTTTAAATGCATATGCTTCCTGTTTCTGAAAAACAATTGCCATTCAGGAAGTTGAACTGATGAGGAAGAGAATCCATGGATTACAGCAGTGTAGTTAATTATTCTTTTCTTTCTATCAATAATTATAATATGGTGGTTGATTTGATTTGTGATAATAGTTGATGCCTTTGCTCTACTTATGCTTCAGTAGTGTAGAGGTAATGAAAGGCTAGATTCATTACATAGCGTGATGAGTTGACACTTATTATTATAATTTTTTATTCTGTTGGTTGTTTCAGATATTGCCAAACTTATAATTAGTATTCTTTCGCTCTATAAAATTCATAATTTGATTCTTGCTATTCATTTTTTTTGTTATTATTCAGATGCTGAAGAAATTGAGTAAACAGTTGAGTGGTGAGGATTGGAGTTGGAACAACTTGAATACTCTTTGCTGGGCTATAGGATCTATTTCTGGTTCCATGATGGAAGATCAGGTATAAAATTTATGTGCACTAGGCCTGCAGTTGTTGTGTAATTTGTGATACATGTGATATACTTTCTCTGAGTCGTAGATTGCAAAATAAATGTGTTCTAGGAGTTCTATAAATGGTGTGTGTGGTTGGTTAGCAGTAGAACTTTTTGTATTTGTTATTTGATATTATAACTAAACTTGCTTAGCTGCTATGAAATGAGTGGTGTTTACTCCTGCTTCCTCTCTTAATTCAGTATCTCCTGCAAATCCTCATCCTGGCATCTACCTAAGGTAGAAAATGCCTTACAATTTTGTTCTTCGAGAACAAGTCCTGTACACTCCTATCAATGGTTTGTGTGGTTGGTTAGCAGTAGAACTTTTTGTATTTGTTATTGATATGATAAAACTAAACTTGCTAAGCTGCTATGAAATGAGTGGTGTTTACTTTATGAAAGTTTTCTTGAATTTAAATTTGTTTAGGTTGTACTGCTTTTAGTGTGTCATGTTCAAGTTTGGGATCTTCCAACACTTAGCAAGTTTGCTTTCACTTCTTTCTTGGCATAGTTGAGAAGACTATGAAGGAGGATTGATCTTCTCATTCGAGGGAAATTGATGCAGGACAAATAGAAGAAATATTAACTAGTAGCTAAAACTCATAGAAACTAGGAAATACGGGCTGTTTTGTGTTGTTAGGCTGCTGGAGTATCAGATTTTAGGTCTGGATTTCAGCTTAGGTTGTTGGAATTTCAAGTTTGGATTAGCTGGAATTTTAGGATTTGATTATTGGAAATTTAGGCTAGAATTTTAGGGTTGCTAGAAATTCAGGGTACAAGTGCTGGAATTTAGTGAAGTAAACAGTTAATGGAGGGGAGGGAATTAGGAATCACTTCTACGGTCTAAGAATGATCTTAGAGAAAGCATCACACCTTTTAATTGAAAACACAATTTTTTTAGAGAACAATTCAGGATATCTTGTTATTGAAGGGTTGATTATACACACATTTATATAGAATCCTTATTTTATTAGGAAATGACAAATTTAAATCATATTCTAATTAAAATTTTATAAGTTTAAGTCATAAACAACTATGATAACATATCTAAAACTAGAATAACATATCTAACTTACTGCCACTTCCTATCTAGTAAGAGGTCTTAATATAATCTAAATTTGAGCCCTTGATGTCTTTGTAAACTCAATTTCTACCCTTCATCGTACCAAATTAAAGCTTGTCATTGACTAATTTTCCCTCTTTTATTATTTTATAGATTTTAAGCTTTTTTGCATAAAAAATATTTGCATGCTAATTTTCCATTTTGTGTTGGTGCTGGAAACTGATATATACTGGATGTTTGTTGTATTCCTATGTTCTTCTTCCTTTCTATAGTTCTTAACATTTACAATATGTCTTTATTCTGCTTCTCTTCCCTTGAAATTAGTAAATTTTTAAGGAATGATGATGCTGAAGTGCATCCATTTTGGTAACTACAACATCATTTTCAAATAGATGACCATAATAAAAAATTATTATTTGTCTTATCTTTATTTTAGCATTTCCAGATAGATGACCATAATGATAAGTTATCATGTCAACCTATATTTTAGCTATTCCAGATAGATGACCATAACAATAAATTATCATTTGTCTATATGTTAGCATGTGGCATATGTGTGCATTTATGGAGCATCATTTCAATTGAGAAGTTGTATCTAAAAGACATCATTTCAATTGAGAAGTTGTATCTAAAAGATCTCTTTTTCTAGAAGTTCATCTTTGGTTGATTTTATGATACCACTTGCTGGAAAGGGTTGGTCACTTGATTGTTTAAACTAGTGAAAAAGGATATTGGCGTCTCTTGTGTCATTCACTCTGGGCATTGGATATAACAGGAGAACAGATTTCTGGTGATGGTCATTCGTGATTTGCTGAATCTATGTGAAATCACAAAGGGAAAGGACAACAAAGCTGTTATTGCTAGTAACATTATGTAAGACATCTTGATTGCCAAAACTCTTATTGATTGCCTCTTGTTAAATGATACCATTGGCAAGGTGATGGCGACTAATGTAACTTTACCATATTCTGCTGTTTATGTGGTTTTTAGTTTAAGCAAGAAAACATTAAAGTCAAAAATAAAATAATGAAAATTTGGGTGTTATAGCAGTTTGGTGAGAAAGCTCAACAAAAAAATTGATGAGGTGATGACTTTTTATTTGAATTCACGTATACTAGATTGATGATTAATTCTTTTTGCAGGTATGTGGTTGGACAGTATCCGAGATTTCTTAGAGCCCATTGGAAGTTCTTGAAAACTGTTGTCAATAAATTGTTTGAGTTTATGCATGAAACACATCCTGGAGTTCAGGTTGGTTTCCTTTAAATATTTATAACTTATCCATTTCTGCTTATATAGTCATGATCATTTTTTATAAATTGAATTGCACATATTGATCAGTTAATATGCTGTTTGTGCATCCGCTTTCATTCTTTTATTGCCTGATAAGTTGTGAATGATTATATTTTTTTCAATATCTTGCAGGATATGGCCTGTGACACCTTCTTGAAAATTGTTCAAAAATGCAAACGGAAGTTTGTTATTGTTCAGGTAAAATCTTTTTCTATTCATGTTTTTTCTTTCAATTGCTTTTTTTAGAAATAATGTGAAAATTTACTGGAGAGCCAATATGAGTGCTTATCTGTTATGGTCCTTGGATTGTGACCGAGTTATGGGACGAATTGGGAAAGAGTTCTCCTGCGAGTCGTGTAGCTTGCTGTTCTTCTTTGTTTTTCTACCCTTAGCACCTATGATGAAGCTATATATGAAGGCTCGTTGAGAGAGAACCTTCCGATCTCTTGTACACAATTAAAAGGAAACAATAATTTTCTTCTCATATCCCAATTCTTGTTCTGCTTACAAATTTAAAGAAAACTAAGAGACTGAAAAATAACTGTCCGAGCTATACCCATAATAATAGGAATCAGTATCCCACAATGATAGCACTACTAACAAACTTAACTAAAGAAAACCGATATAAAAAATGCAAAGAAATCTGAATATTCCTGCATCTGGCAGCATAAGCCTCAAGCCCTCCTTTGATAAACTAACCCCTTAGCAAATTTATTCACTTGTTTGCTCCTAACATTATCCTGTTTCAGGTTGGAGAAAATGAACCATTTGTGTCTGAACTTCTGACAGGCCTCCCATCTACTGTTGCTGACCTTGAGCCTCATCAAATTCATACTTTTTATGAATCTGTATGCGTTTTTATTCTCTGATCACAATTTTATCGGAACAGCAGATTCCAAATGTGTTGATTGGTCATTTTGCTCTTCTATTTCCTCAGGTTGGTCATATGATTCAAGCTGAATCTGATCCGCAGAAGAGGGATGAATACCTACAAAGATTGATGGATCTTCCCAATCAGGTATGATAATCAGAGGTCTCGCTGTCTTTCTCCTTTGAATTTTTCTGTACACAGCAAGAAAGCGTGTTTGTGTTTTTGGGTGAGTGATATACTCCAAAGAACTCTTATTCTTAGTCCACTATTTATTGTCTTCTTTCTGTGCCCAATTCCATGTTATGGGGATTTCAGGTGTAGTGTGTATCAATTTCAACACATGAACATTTCAGCTTGCTTGCTTCCAAGCTCAGTAGCTAATGGTGTCTGTTTTTTTCTGGTCACAGAAATGGGCAGAAATTATAGGGAAGGCACGCCAGAGTGTTGATTTTCTTAAAGATCAAGATGTGATCAGGACCATTCTCAACATTTTGCAGGTATTACTTTTATGTTGAGCACATTATTGCTGATAGTTGGAAGGGAAAGATAATGTTCGATTTGATACTCTTTTCTATTTGAGACTAATATATGCACTACATAAAAGCTTGGTAGTTTATATAGTTGCTATGAGAAATCATTCTAGCTTGTGCTATTCCTCTTGGCCCATTTCATGTACTACCTGTACCTGTACTTGAGTTGTCTTTTAACACTTCTTTGGTAACTGGAACTCATTGGGTGTTAGACATGCGTTCTCCATGTGTTAATTTGTGCCATTATTATGTTGCAGACAAATACGAGTGTTGCAAGTTCTCTTGGGACATACTTCTTATCACAAATTTCTTTAATATTTTTGGACATGCTGAATGTGTACAGGTACTTTTTCAAGTTAATCTACTTTTTCAAGTTAATCTTTTCAGTTTCAAATTGAACTTTCGTTTAATCAACATATTTATTGCCTTTTTTGCAATAGAATGTACAGTGAGCTTATCTCAAGTAGCATTGCAGAAGGAGGACCTTACGCATCTAGAACATCCTATGTGAAACTCTTACGGTTAGATTCTCTTTGGTTTTATATCAAATCTGGTGAGCAATCCAAATATTTCTGTTGTTGATGCCCTTGTAGAACAGGTCTGTTAAGAGAGAGACACTTAAGCTCATTGAGACATTTTTGGACAAGGCTGAAGATCAGCCACATATTGGAAAGCAGTTTGTGCCTCCAATGATGGATCCAGTTCTTGGTGATTATGCAAGGAATTTACCTGATGCCAGAGAGTCTGAAGTTCTTTCCCTTTTTGCAACAATTATAAACAAGTATGTTGCTATTTTTTAGATTTTTCATGCACTCTTAGTTTCTGGAATGGTCCAGGGTATATGTGCAATCTTTGTTTATTATATGCAATGAGTCAAATAGTTTAGTTGGTTGGTACTAGGTTTAGTGGAGATTATGTTAAAATCAGATCCAAGATTAGTGGATGGAAGTTGCATGTGTTGATGTGTTGCCTGCTTTGCTACACTTTTTAGAATTGACTGTTGTTCATAGAACAGTTGTGTCTAACCTGCATTCAAGTCTGCACAAGTGCCCCTTCTGAGCCATGCAATTGTAAAATGATATTGGATATCTATATGAGTAGTAAGGCGATTCTAATCCTATCCTTTTTGTCTGCTTTGATGAAGTAGTGTTCACTGTTCCCATCTTTTTTCTTTTTGACATGGTCTTCCTGGTTTATTGCACCAAGGTATAAAGCAGCAATGATAGATGATGTACCTCGTATATTTGAAGCTGTTTTCCAGTGTACGCTGGAGGTGAGAATACAGATTACTGATTTGATGCATCTGTTATAAGTGGTGGACATATTTCTTTCTTTCTAGTGGTTTACGGTGGTTGAAATTGAGAACAAAAGAAAGCTTGAAATTTTTTAAGGCAATCATATATATTGGTATATAATATTGTTTTCATATATAAAATGAGGACTTTCAATGAATTACATTATTTCACTACAGGTGCTACTGTACCTTGGTTGTGTTGTTTGTCTGAATTCTTGAACCCTTTTAGCTGTTAGTTTATAGTGCCCTTTGATCTTGGACAAGAAGGAAAGAGGGAATTTTGTCATGCTATATTCCTATCCTTTTCCAGGACAATCCAGTCTTTCCTTGCATTGTCTTTATGGGCATCTGATGCATGTACATAGTGCCTTGTTCTCTTACCTTAGGCATATCTCTGTGAATGAGACATAGTAGCATTCCTGATAGTCTTTGCATGGCATTCATGCTTATTAGTATACCACATAGGACCAATCTGAAGGGCACCATTGGCATGACCAATTATCTTTTTAGATATTGACACTTCACATTAGCTTTTCTAGAAATTTGAATGGTTAATACTTGTATTGTGCAATTAAGCATATCTCATTTAGTTGAAAAACTAACTATGACACCAAAAATTTAAGCCACGAGACTGTTTCTCAATTTGTTTTAGTATTAAATACATTGAATCTCCTAAGGAAATTTCATGAAGAAGCTTGAGAGTGTTGTATAAACTACTGTTTCTGCTTGTGTAAATCGCAGATGATAACGAAGAATTTTGAGGACTATCCAGAACATCGCCTCAAATTCTTTTCCTTGCTTCGTGCCATTGCCACACATTGTTTTCCTGCATTGATTCGTTTAACAAATCAGGTTGTTGTCATTCACTTAATTATTGGAGTGCTTACTATCTAAAGGAGCAATGATTTTATTATTTGCTATGTGCTGACATAGTAGGTTCTTGTCGGTGTTAAAGTAGTAAAATACCTCTTTCTGTTGGTGTATTGCCCCTCAACTTCATGTTGACTTGATCTTGGTCTCCTTATATTTACGTGCCAGCAACTTAAGCTTGTTATGGATTCGATAATTTGGGCATTCCGGCATACAGAAAGGAACATTGCAGAGACTGGATTGAATTTATTATTGGAGATGCTGAAGAACTTTCAGGTCTAAATTTTTTTTCTAATTTGGTATTTGTATATTGGTATTATGGATTTGTAATACTTATTTTGCATGTGGATGTTGGCAATTCACAGGCTTCTGAGTTCTGTAATCAATTCTATCGGACGTATTTCTTAACCATTGAGCAGGAAATATTTGCTGTTTTGACGGACACTTTTCATAAACCTGGTTTCAAGTTGCATGTCTTAGTGCTACAGCATTTATTTTGCTTGGTATGTACCTTAATGTCTTTCCCTATTTAGTTATAGGCAGGAGGAACCACAATAATAGTGAACATTTTCAGGTGGAGAGTGGTGCTTTAACAGAGCCGTTATGGGATACTGCGGCAGTGCCTTATCCTTACCCAAATAATGGAATTTTTGTTCGTGAATACACTATTAAACTTTTGGGAACATCATTTCCCAATATGACTGCAACAGAGGTGAAAGTTATTTTCTTCATATGATTCTATACTATCACCATTATAATTTCATTTGCTGATATGGGGAGACTGTCAGGTTACTCAATTTGTAAATGGACTTTTTGAGTCGAGGAATGATCTCTCTGTATTTAAAAATCACATACGAGACTTTCTCGTGCAATCAAAAGAATTCTCAGCTCAGGTAAGATCCTAAATATCGTGTACCTTGTCATGTTCCCTGTTTGTCCACTTTAACCCAAGGAAAACTACTTGTCGTGTCAAAGGGCATTTTGTCCTTTGAAGAGTTTATTGTTTCTTCTGCAATTTTTAATTTTATGTGGTTCTGGTAACCCAAAAGGTATTAGTGCCAATGTTTTCAACAATGCTAGTTCAAAGGAGGTGCTAATTTAGTGGTTTGTTATTTCAACAGGATAATAAAGATCTCTATGCGGAAGAGGCAGCTGCGCTGAGAGAAAGGGAGCGACAAAGGATGTTGTCCATCCCAGGGCTAATTGCTCCTAATGAAATACAAGATGAGATGTTGGATTCATAGGATATGCTATTTTTGTTTAAGAGGCTAATTTCGTGACTTGGGAATGTGGTCATCGCTGTTCAAGTGCATACCAGCAGATTTATGGGGACAGAGAGCATAATCGTTTGCTCTGTTCCCTGAGTGATCAAAATCTGATGTAATCAGAAGTGTTGCATTGTGAAGGTTGGCCATTGGCAACACTGCATTGGTATCTGTTGGGCAGTTGTAGAGCATTTAGATGTTGCTAATTTTAGGACAATATGGGAATCGTTGGTCCAACTTTTACTGGTTGGTTCTTGTAATCAATTAAGCAGTTCAAATGACCCATTTTTTGAGTGTTTACTGATATCCTCAGATGTAACGCCATTATTATGTTGGCAGGTTGTGTAGAAATTTCCCTTTTTTTTTCAACTTTAAAATGTGTCCTATTGTTTGGTTAGGGTTTAGTTGTTTTTTTTCCTTTTTTTTCCCCCCTTAATACTTCAGCTTACCCACATTCATAGATGTACCCTGATTGTGCTTCCTTCGTAGTATATATGGGGCTTTTCCTTTTGTCTGTTCTTTTAATTGTCTGTTTCTTACAGCATATTGGTGTTGTAGAAACTATTGAATGCTTGAAATAGTATCAAGTTCACTAATGAGGTAGCTACGTGAATCAAGTATACAATTCGTTGAATGTGTAGTGTCTATTCTACAAATGCACACGGCGGCGGGTACTAATGCTTTTCTATGAAGAATATGTTGATTACTAAAATTTATAGTATGCCTTATTATTTAAAAGTGCAGGAATTTACTATATCAAAACTAACTAGGAAGAATAATTGGCCAAATTCTAGATTCTGAATTTAAGTCAAGGAATTATTCTGTTGTTTTAAATAACGTTCTTGAGTTTAATAATTTGGACAAGTAACTACATACTTTATTATACTTAAATAACATTCATCCCGAGTTTAATAATTTGTGCAAGTAAATGCATACTTTATTATACTTAATATGACCATTTAAATAACATGTTATTGATAAATAATAAGCAATAATAACTTAATTGAAAAATAAATACTAAATCTAATTCAATTCTAAATATGATTAGCAAATGAAATAATGGTGATAAATCAGTTTACTTATCAATTTACCATGGTTAAATTAAATTTAAATTTGGTTGATAAGACTTTCAAAATAGCTTATTCTATTAAATATGATATTGACTCCCCAAACTTTAAAATATACAACACTCAATTTGAAGTTTTAAGAATTTAATATATCAAATATATTTTATAATACTTTTGTCTTGTCAAATGAAACTATAATATTGGGTTCATATTTGTACGAGGAGGAAGGTATTGGAGGGGATCAAATCATTTGAACTATTGCTTTTTTTTTAATGTGAATGGTTTTGCTTTAAGTTGAATTGTATGTATTTATATTAAATTGATTATTTATTTTAAAATTTGAAATAAATTAGTGATAATAAAGGCCCCAAAAGAGACAACCAATGTCTAGTCCAAGTCAAGCTTCAAGGACACTAACCAAGGCATAAATATCACACTCTCTTATCTCCCCAAACCTGGGAGATCCAGTTTTGTACTCTTAAATCGCTCAGTTAGGATAAGAGAAGTTGAAATTGGATGCATTCTTTACAAACACAACTCCGAGTCAAAGGCAAGAATCCATGTGGGTGTCTCTCCTCAGTCTTGAACGAAACGTGAATATCTCTAAGAACTAGCTACTTATCAGTTGGTTTGAGGTATATTCCATCAATTTGGCATTTCCTTGCTCAATCGAATATTAAAAGTTCTTGAAAAATCATTCCCTAGTCTAGTTTAGAAGAATCTATATCACACATTGATCACTTTTCCTAGCATTTATGAACGTTTTTGCATTTTTTAAATTTCAAATAACATAGATTAAGCATCCAAATACTATTTTGAATGATTTGTAATTTCTACAAATCAGATGGTGAGGTTTCTCTACCCATTCTACAATGTCTTTCCATTTATTATGCTGGCAAGTTAGATCACATATTCCCTGTATAAGAGACCAGAGAGTGGCAAAGAAATGACATTTAAAAAATTAATGACATACTTTCCAGCTCTTGGTTGTAGAGTTTGTAGTTGGGGTTCTTGATTTAGTATTTACGTTTTTAGGTTTAAAGAGAATGACAAAAGCGACATAATTATTTACATTAAAGGTTAGGATAATTTTTTTCTTATCTTTAAAGATTTTAACGAGGAATTTATTTGAAAAAAGAAATAATAGTTGGAATAAGAATGGTTGGTTTCTAATAGGTGTGAATTATTTTTAAAACATTTTGCCACTTATTGACAATTTTTAATGATATAATAACTGATAGGTAAGGTTGTTAAATTAGTTATAATGAATTTAGCAGAGAATTAGTAGCATTGCAATCTCGAGTGTCCAGCTAATATAATGAAAGAATATATTTGATTTTATACATTTATGCTCTAAATGAATGAATAATGTTACATTAATTTATCTTAATGGCGAAAACAAAATAATTACATGATCATAATAAGTAAAAGGAGTGTAAAAGCGAGATTGTAAATTGATTCCACAGACAAGTCTTGCCTAAATCTCATTTGAGATTTCATTATTTTCTTCTTTAAACCAGTTGAAGAAAAAAAACTCTATGCTTTTTCCTCTGAATAAAGAGGAACCCCTTTTACATTCTTTCTTGATTATAAATAGAATCATCTAAGTTTTCATGAATTCTAAATTGCACTAAGACCATAATTCAACCTTGTCTTCACATTTTGACATTAACATAGAATTTTAAAAGTCATGGGTTAGAGAGAAAGACTCTCCCTTCTCACTAACCAACTTTCCTTGCCATTCTCTTCTCTATTTTGCTGCCTTTTGCCTCTAATCCTTGCATTCTCTTTCTTTGTTTTCATACCTTCTGCCTTCAAGTCTTCATCACCACTTTCGTTTCAATCCATTCTTCTCCCCCAACTCCTTAGTCTGTTATCTCTCAAATTATTAGGGTATTTTTGTCCTTCCTCCTTTCCTGCTTTTCTCCTTCTTATAGTTGGTTTCTGAAGCTTATGCTTTCCTAAAGGTGCTCCTTATTCAGGCCCTTATGTCTCTAAAAACATAAACTTCTTAAGGGATGTGTAGGGATGATTTTCCCCCATTATGCCATCTTCTAGCCAGTCCACGTAGACTACTCTAACCTTTCCATTAGGAAAATAACACAGCTCTTCTTCTCCGTCCCCTTCAATCAAGACTCATAGCCCTCCACCCCCTGTAGCATAATGGAGAGAGGAAAACATGGAAACAGGTACTAGGTGGAGGAGATACTGATCTTTCTATATACTTTTGTCCTCATAAGGATGAGAATGGGCAAGCTATTGCTTCCCCAGACCTAGAAACACTTCAATAGGGAGCCAAATCTTGGGAGAATGCTTTACTTGGGTTCTTCTGGGATAAGAGACCTACCTTTGCTGCAATACAAAAATGGGCTATTAGCATTTTCTGGGATAAGAAAATTGCATCATACTTGCAAGGAGTATTGATAATGAGGGCGTCGACTAATTAGAGTCATGCTTCGCTTCCAAGCATTATGAAACACTTCCCATTTCTTCTATGCGAGGCTTTGTATTTGCATTTTAATTTGGTGGTCTTGTATGGTGGGAAAATCTCAATATAAATGCATTAAAGACCTGGTTCTACTCCTAGAAAAAGTCCACTACTATTGAGATCAACCATGTCCTTGCTTGATTTCTCATATAATATAGGCAGCCCTTATCCTAAATTCATATTATATGAGGCAATTAAGTATAAGTATTCAAATCACTGAATAAAAATCTTTTATAAATATGGTCGAGTCTTCACTAAGAGATCAAATAAAGTTTAGGGGCAAGTTTAGATGTACTTGCTTGATAGTTTTTCACCTTTTTACTTAGTTTACTACATGAGAGACTAACATTAATCACTAGAAATTATATATCATCTTATGTGAATCCTTTGTAATTGCTACTTCATGTCCACAACTACATTATCTTATCAAGCAACCATCATTTCTCTCCTTATAACTTGATTCTTTGTGAATGTTTGTTCAATCTTAAAATCAAATTAAACTAGATAATTCAAGTTATCACTTTTAGATCTCCTATCTCACATCAACTACTTAAAGCAAATGAAAACAATCAAAATAAAACGAAGTAAGATAAAACAGACTAAGTTTAAGCTAATCTTATGGAAGGATGGTAAGGAGCGAGAGAGCGACGAGCAGAGACCCATAACTTTTCAGATTACAGGTGGGTAATAGCTCCTTCTCCATGGCTTTGTCTTCTTCTCCTACCCAGCCCCAAACCCCTCTTTCCCCTTTACCTGCCCTTCTCCCACCAAAAATCTTCCTTTGAAATCCCTAATCGAACCCATAACCAAAACACTGACCCAAACTCCATTGTCCCCCCTGACTAAAGATCAACCTCTGAAAACTTCCCTATCCATCAACCCTAACCAAATCTCCTCAGCAACAAAATCCCTAATAGTTGAATGTGTATCTGCTTGTCAGCAGGAGACTGATCCCAAAACTTCTTTCCATTCCCTTGAGATTAAAACCTCGAGGAACACCAGATCATAGAAGTCAGTTGTTTCAAATGGTATGGCGGACTCCATAGAAGATAAAGCATTAACCTACTATCCCCTGGAGATTAAGGAGAATCAGATCTATGTCATCCCCCCTCCAGAGCTAGCTAAAAAGGGAGCTTCACATTTTAGGTTAGCTCTCATGGGTTTTTTCATAAGAAAGCGACCTGCTTTTTCGGTGGCTCAGAGAGCGTTAGAAAAATCCTAGGTAGAGTTTGGGCTAAAGGAAACTTTAACTACTAGTTTAAACAATTTTTTGTTTAGGTTTGATTTAGAGATAGGATTAAATTTCGTGTTGGAAAAGGGTCCTTAGCATATCCAAGGTAAGTCCTTATTTATGAGAAAGTGGAGTCTGAATGGGGGGGGGGGGGAAAGATGTTAGGTTTGCCCTGATGTGGGCTAGGTTTCATAATATTCCAGTAGAATACTAGAACACGGAAGGGTTGGGAAGAATTGCAAGTGCTGTGGGTCACCCTCTCCTTATGGATACATAGACGGCTAGGATATCTAGGATAGTGTATGCAAGGATGTGTGTGGAGTTAGAATTATAGAGGAGTTGGCCTTCTTCTTTCCAACTGGCTACTTACAATGAGGAAGGGAAAATAATTTTTAAGGAAATAAGGATTGAATACGAAAGGAGGCCTGATCATCATGTATAAAAGAAGGAATGGGCACCTACAGGGAGATTGTTTGAGAATGGATTACAACAGGATTTGGAGAAAGGAAAGGAGAAGATACCAAATAATCCAAATCAGCAAGAAAAGGAGCAGGAATTAATCTTAAAGAAGACAGCTCAAAGTAATAAGGAGATTAGAACATCAGAGATACAAATCGAGCAATGTAAGGGCCAAGGACCTCAACAGATGGATCATTATAATGAGATGACAATACAAGTTAATAAAGATGCAAGTACTACTGGTAGTCCTTCTCTTCTAAGTAAGGATCAACAGAAGTAAGATGAATCGAGTGGAGACCTTGAGGATCCAAACTTTCCTACTATAAATCAAGTAGGTACAATTCCTTCCTCTCCTATTTCTGAATTGGTTCCTAATAGTCCTGGTATTATGGGAGGGGCATAAGGGGATTTTACTATAAGGAAAAGTAGGAAATCTAGGAGGAAACAGAAGTAGGAGGTGATTTCTGGTTTTTGTGTTATGGATTTTGTTTATTAGAATATTAGGGGTCTAAACAACCCTAAAAAATAATTAGTATTACAAGCTTGTCTTAAGAGATTATCTGTTTCTTTTGTTTGTTTGATTGAATCTAGGATTAGGTCTCCCTCCTATTTGAATAATGTTTGCTCATCTTTGTTTCCTAGATGACTTTCTTATAGTAATGTAGACCATGCTTCGAACACTAGGATTGTGTTAGCTTGGAACCTTGATTGTTTTTTGTGTTCTATTCTAAGCTCTAATGACCAGCTGATTCATTTAGAGTTGTCCCCTAGGAACTGTTCTTCATCCTTCTTAGTGACTTGTATTTATGGGTCCAATAACCTCAACCATAGGAAGAATCTTTGGTCAGATCTGTCTAATATTAACCTCTCTATAGGTAATCTTCCTTGGATTATAACAGGGGACTTTAATACTATTTTGGTCCCCCGTGAGGTAGATCCTATAAGTCCCTCAGCTATGAATGGGATGAGTGACTTTCGGAAGTGTGTTGAGGGCAATGCTTTGTATGATTTAAATTCTAGTAGCCCAAGTTTTACTTGGAACAACAAACAATGTGGAGATTTCTTTATTGCTATGAAGTTAGATAGAGCCCTCATTAACTCGACTTGGAGCTCTAGGTTTCCCAGTTCATATAGTGTTATTCATAACCCAAACATCTCAGACCATTCTCCAATAGTGGTTAGGTCTTTAGCAAACATGCAGAAGAGATCTTCTCCTTTTAGGTTTTCTAATTTTCTAGCCTCTCAGTCCAATTTCCTTCAGACTGTAGAGGATGCTTGGTCCTTTCAAGTTCAGGGTACTCTTATGTTTTGTGTTGTGTCTAAGCTCAAGATGGTTAGAAAAGCTCTCAAAATTCTAAATTCTGGCCAGATAGGTGATGTGAATGTTAGAGTTGAGAGTTGCCAAATTACTCTTAATAACATCCAGGATCAAATGAGACTTTTGCCTAAGTCTTCTCTTCTGATTGCTAAGGAATCTGAGGCCTTTAATGAGTTAATTAGAGCTCTAGAAGATCATGAGTCATTCTTTAAATAGTCTTCCAGGATTAAATGGCTTAAAGAAGAGGATGGGAACACCAAATTCGTTCACAACTCACTCTTAGCTAACAGAAACAGAAACAACATACATTTTTTAGTAGTGGGAAATGGGAACATGATTGTTGGTCTAGAAGAGATTCAAGATCAGTTTCTTGAATACTTTCAGGGTTCTATTAGGGATAAAAAGGTTCTTCACTCTTCTAAAGAGTTTGTGGAAAATCTTTTCCCTCATTCATTGCTTGATAATCTTTCTAATTCTCTTATTGCTGAAGTCTCAGCACAAGAGATTAGGGAGGTTTTCAATTCTCTTAATCTTAATAAGGCTCCTGGTCCGGATGGGTTTATTAGGTTTTTCTTTAAACAAACCTGGCATATTATTAGCGAGGAAGTTACCAGTGCCATCCAAGATATTTTCCAACATGGAAAACTCCTCAAAGAGCTTAATTCCACTTTTATTTCTCTCATTCCTAAAAAGGATCACCCTTCCATAGTGTTAGACTATAGGACCATCTCTTGTTGCAACATGCTTTATAAGGTGATTGGTAAAATCATAGCAAATAGGCTTAGAGAGATTCTTCCTCACATTGTTAGTCCAAACCAAAGTGCTTTCATTAAGAACTGTCGAATAGGGGATAACATCTTGTTGGCCCAAGAAATTTTAAAAAATTATCACCTTTCAAATAACCAGAAGAGATGCGCTTTTAACGTGAACCTTTAAAAAGCATATGATTCCATACAATGGGATTTCCTCTTAAATGCATTAGTAATTGTATGCCTTCATCTAAAGTTCATAGAATGGATCAAAGAATGTGTAACCTCTCCTTCTTATTCTATTTTGATCAATGGATCTCCCTTTAAATTTTTTAGAGGGAAGTCAGGCCTAAGACAAGGAGATCCTTTATCTCCATTCCTCTTCATTATTTGTATGGAAGTTTTCTCTAGGAGTTTGAATGTTTGCATAAATGGTAGCCTTTCCTTCAAATATCATTGGAGGTACAAAACCCTTAAACTCACCTATCTCTTGTTTGCTGATGATCTCCTGATGTTTTGTCATACAGATCTGAGTTCAGCTCAAACCTTGCTTAATTGTTTGTGTACCTTCTCTAGTTTTTCCGGCATGAACATGAATCCTTCCAAGAGTCAGTTTTTCTTATCTCCTGATATGGACCACATGACTCATCAAATGGAAGTTATCTCTGGGCTCAAGAAAGGCACTTTTCCCATACGATATTTGGGGGTACCTCTCTTAGCAGGTAGGTTATCTAGGAGGGATTGCTTACCCTTATTGGACAAAATTGATGCTAGGATTAACAAATGGACTTATAAATACCTTTCATATGTGGGTAGACTCCAGTTGGTGATTTTTGTCCTATCTTCTTTCCAAGTGTCCTGGTCTACCCATTTCATTCTTCCTACTTCCATCTTTAAGGATATAGAGTCTAAACTTAGGAATTTTCTGTGGGTTGGGAAGGTGGCTTCTAATTATCATGCTCAGGTTAAATGGAGTGACATTAGTAGACCGAAAAGGGAGGGAGGTTTAGGGATTAAACATTTGTTAATAAGGAATTATGTCCTGTTAGGGAAAAGGATCTGGTATCTGTTTGATGATAGTGAAGCTCTATGGGTTAAGTGGGTGTATTATATTATTTTGAGAAGAAAAATTTTTTGGACTGCCCAACCTACCAATAATAGTTCATGGAGTTGGAGAAAAATCTTATCTGTGAGGGATAAAATGGGGAACCAATTCAGATTTATGATAGGGAATGGAAATTCTACTCTTTTATGGTAGGATCATTGGCATCCTAGAGGAATCCTGAAGAACTTCTCTTCTTCTTCGAGAGATCAATGGTTCGGAACTACCTATGACAGCAAGAGTCTCCGAAATTATCAGTAATAATGAGTGGAGATGGCAAGAGGCAACTATAGAGATCATTGGTAACCTAGAGCCCCTACTGTACCAACTAAATAGCTCTAAACCAGATTGTTTGGAATCGTTAGCTAGTCCTTCAAAAAGGCATACTAATGGTTTATCCTATAATTTATTGAGACCTCTAAGACAGAATGTTCCTTGGCATAAACTGGTTTGGTTTAAAAGCAATAGGCCCAGGTGTTCTTTTATACTATGTTGGCTTTCCTTAAAAAGTTGCAAACGCAGGACAAACTTCTCTATCTCCATACTCCTAACCATTGTTCCTTATGTACCTCGGACAATGAGACTATTGAACACTTGTTTTTTGAATGTCCCTTCTCTAAAATCATGTGGGAACAATGTCTCAACCACTTCCATATACATTCCCAACCAGACAAACCTTCAATCCATCCCCATTTGGTTTAACCAATCCTCAAATATCAGAACCTCTGACATTAACCT
>JAOTAY010000007.1:9820538-9841470 GCA_025629805.1 Erythroxylum baracoense | reverse complement strand
TAATAAAAATTTTGTTAAATTCTAAAATTGTAATAAATAATTGATTTATCTATCAAAAATCCAAGATGAATATAAATTACAAGAAATACCAATATTTATTTTGTATATATCCAATTAATAATAGGAGATATGTTATTCTTTTAAAAAGGAAAAAATAGTATGCATTTAAGTATGTATCTTCACAAAATATTATAGATGTATTAGATATTAGAATTTAGATTACACTACATAGAAAATAAAGTAATTATATTTTTAATTAATATAGTCCTAATTTCACAAATTTTATTATAATATTTATATTCTTATAATTTTTTAAAGTCATGTCCTCATAAGTCATTTTACACATAAACAGCTAATACTAAACATCTAATTTTACCAAACATTTTTAACAAACAGCTAATGCAATCTGCTGGTCAAATCAGCTAATATAATCAGCTATCAGCTAACAGCTAAATGCAATCAGCTGATTGCCAAACAGGGCCTAACTCTCTGTCATGATCATGGCTCCATGCACGATCATCACAGAGAAGATGGATAAGTAGGAGTCACGATCATGGCACCATGCGTGATCGTGATAAGGTGATTTCCAACACACAAAATTTTTGTATTCATGATGTTGCAGGGCTATTTTTGGAACCAAATTAAGTAAACAACCCAGGAAGCCTTAAGAAGTATTTAAGGATAAGAAAAACACCAGAAAGAGGGTTATAAATCATAATTAAAGAAATTAAAAAGTAGACATTAAGAGCAACTCCAGATTTTCTAGATTTTCAAATCTAGACACAAAACTGTTTTTCTTGCTTTTCTCTTCACATATTTCATGATTTTGGATGTTGATTTGGATTATTAGGATGTTGAACATGACTATGGTTTTCTAAATCCATATTAGGGATTGTTCTTATACTTTGTGATATATCAATGTTTTGTAATATTTGTTATACTTAGTAATAAATCGAGAGATTGAATCAAGTTATTTATGTTAAGGTACGCAACGAGAGTTAGTAGCTGAATAGACTTGCAAATATCATATTAATAAAGAATTGAAGAGAGATCATAATGGTGAATTAATTATCCTTAAGATTGCTTCAAATCCAATTGACTAATTAGGAGTAGTTTTAAGAATTGAGAGGTTGCAATTTTATTATTATCAATTTCAATTGGGATTACTTGATTTGTTTTCGAGAGAGGGTAATCAAAACTTTAGGATATCTATGATCAAGCATAATTGAATCAATAAGATAAAGGGAAGACAAAACAAGGATAGAATAATTCCTAAGTTTCTATAATTGATTAATTTTATTCTTATTGCTAGTTCAATTATGTACTTATTCAATTGTTTAGTTTTATTAGTTGTTTTACTTTCAGTAAATTTATTTTAATTTAATTTATTCAAACTTTTATTACCTTATACAAAATGCATTCAATTTGTTAGATGAAATATGAATGATACCTTTTATATTATAAGATAATGAAACTTATTAATAAGTTTTTGGCGTTATTGCTGGGGATTTAATTAGCATCTTGTATGATTTGAATTCCTTTGATTTAAGGATTTTATACCTTTTCTTGTGTGATAGCAGATGTATGAATATAAGGATCACTCAAAGTTCAAGCAAAGTAGAAGACAAATCAACTATAGACATCACAAAGCAAGAAAGAGAGATATGAAGAGTTAAACACCAAGAAGAAATAGAAAGATTGATGGGGAAGGAAACAAATCCGTAGACTCATTCTAAGTTTGTCAATTATGAAATAATCAAAAGTGCATGGCGTAGCTGTAGCTAGTACTAGTAAGTACTGGTTGATCCTACGAGGACTATGAGCACTAGTAATTATTGTTATCTTATTATCTAGTCTACGAAATCAATTTTAATTTATAACTTAAAAAAATAAAACTAAAGCAAGTATATAAATGGCAGCAAGATTGAATCAGAGAATTAAGGAAGCACTTAGTAAACTATAGATATCAGAAAATTAATATCTAGGTTTCGAATCCTCCTAAAATCCTTAACAAATTGATGTTTTATCATACAATTGTTTATTGATTTATTAGACCGTGGAGATACCTATGGTATGCTAATAGCTAATCTTGAGTCTAATTACAACTAATCCTAAGGTTTTCAATTGAATTACTTAGGTTAAAGTTAATAGGATTGTTTGACCGATTTGTGAATCCCTCTATTAGGTTTGACCCAAATTTAGAAGATTTATTTCATCTTATCTCTAGGGTTGCTATCAACTCCTTCCAATTACGGTAGATCTATTCAAAAAAGGATTTCTCAATCTCTATGTTATGAAATTATCTTATTATCTAATATTTCAGATATATCAGAATATAAATAAAACACATAATCGAATCACATTATATTAATCAAACTAATTACATTAATAAAAGATTCAAAATATTTTAAAGGATCAACATAGGGTTTATCTAACTTGGAAACTAAAGGAATTTAGTTACACATGATTGGAAAGAAAATCAAACATAAAAAAAAGAAAAATGAATAGAAAACAACGAGTTCATAATTTTAAATATCCTTGTTTGTCTTCTATCAAATATTCTTGTAAGGTATAAGGTTGATCTTGTATTCCAATGGATCTTTCGATGATTTCTTCATGCTTTCCACTTCTTTTCGCTCCTTGAGTCTCCTCTCAAAGTCTTTGAACATCTCCAAAATTCTGTTTCCTTTAATTGCCTCCAAAAATGTCCTTTTATAGTAAATTTTATGATTCTGGGGAGATGCATAGGCTAATTTATAATCATGCATCAAATCATGTATAACCCAAAATCTTCAGAATCCATAAATCTGTACGGCTTGCGAGAAGTGCACAGGTTGTTGCATGCCCATACATCCCTTTTGTGCTTCAAATCTTTGTTTTAAGCTGTATTTTATTATAATTCTTCTCCATTAAGTCTAAGAAGGCAATTATACTCTGTAAACACACTTGGACCAAAATAAGTACGAAATATACAATAAATGTATAAAATATTAAACAAAAATACATCAAATATAGGGTATAACTATGGTTAATTATGAATCTATCAAACGTCCCTATATTTAAGCTTTTGTTTGTCGTCAAGCAAACCATAATCAAAATTATAAATCTTACAACATCAATCCATTATCAATTTCAATCTGTCCATTCATACTATACATCGTCATATCCTATTGAATCAAATTAACGTACAATTTGAGTCAAATTATCCTAAAATCAACATCCTAAGTCAATATTAATAGTACTCAAATCATAATCTCATTGAAATCAAAAGCATCACTCTTTACACTCTCACTAGGATTTCGCTCAATGCACTTAAGTGTTTAGGGTGAAAAGTATTAAACTCTCGATCAATGCATAGTAGAACTCTTACCATATGCTTATAATATTATCACATCTCCACCATTTATGTAAATTAGAAACAAAAATCAAAAGGTATTAATATAGGTTGTAATGAGGTTGAGGTATGGTATGGTTAGGATAATAAAAATGGTTGACTTGAAGGAAACCTAATAACAAAAAAATACAAACAACTTGTGTACAAATATACAGATCCTTTTATTAAAAGCCTAACAGTACCTTATACTTTTCTTCTTTACTTTTTTGTTTACTTTTTTATGCTCTTTTTTAATATGTATGACACTTAATGAAATAATGAACCTTTCAAATATTTAAAGTTTCAAACAAGTAAATAAAGTAAAGAACAGTCAAGGTTTAAAATAATAAAAAGGTCTTCAAAGAAGAAAAGGTTAAAGGTTAATATGTGGGTTTAATCAATGAAAAAGGCTATGGCTCAACTTGATTATTCCTATAGGACAAAATTATAAGTATTGTAATAGTCAAAGAAATAGGCTATCACAAATTGTTGAATCTAAATGCCTTTATCACTTCAATGATTCCAATTATACAAATATGATCTCAATATGTACAATGAAAGCAAGTTCTATAAGTGTTCAACTACGCATGATAACACACATAAAAGGAATAAAAAAGCTATATTTTTTTAATTTTCACTCTTTGTCTCAAAAGCTCACTAAAAAGAAAGGTATATATGTGTGTAAAAAATATGTTATTTTCATTCAATTTGACAATTTCAATGAATACTAAAATTATGGCTTATAAAAGTAAATTTATTCTAACTATCATCCTTTTGCATATCAATTCAAATCAATATTCAACAACGAAATACAATATTAATGGACAAATTTTAACTAGCTCAAGATATCAATTCATAAAATTTAATAATCAAGATTATAATAATCTTAAAGAAATCATTAAAAATTCATTAAACCCTTCCCACACTTAAAGTTGTTCATTATCCCTAATGTACACGATATAAGCATTTATGAATAAATGAGAGGGATAAATCAGCACTTTCTTAAATAAGACAATTTTTTAATTACTAATCCATCCAACAGTAACTAAGCACTTTCTTAAATAAGACAATTTTTTAATTACTAATCCATCCAACAGTAACTAACATCCCCGCAAAATATAAAGAAAAGAGATTAGAAGAACATGAAAATAAAAAATAAGAAAAACAAAAATAACTAAGAAACATGAAAATAAAATAACATAAAATAAAATCTATCCTAATTCATGGGTTGTCTCCCACGCAACCCTTGTTTAACATCGTTAGCTCAAGGTAACCTACAATTTTACCCTCATCCTGGGTCTATGATAAGTAGCTTCTTCCACCCGTTTCTCTGGATGAGGGTTTTATAGCCTGTAAGTAAACCACCTATTGCAAGGTAATAAAAAGGATATAATTTATAAAATTTGTTACTCCTATCATATTTATTGATGCCCATTGTAATGAAAAGCTATTAATAAAAGAGGAAATAACAAAACTCCCTAAATCGTCAATTGGATCAATTAGTTTGTCTCGAAGGAAGTGGGAACCCTCCGTACTTAAAGTCACCACCAACGCCTCATTAGTAATTTCCTTACTTGGTTCCTCCATCAGTTTTTCCTTAACCAGCTTTGTCTATTCTTCTTCTTCTTCGTCTTGAAAAAAAGGTTCCTGGCTTATCTTCTTCAATTTTTTCCTAACACTTCTCTACTTTCTCTTCTTAGATGGAGGTTTTTTCACCTTCTTATTTAGGAAGCTCTTCTTAGAATGTCTCTCCATTCATGAAACCAACCTATGCCTTTTCTTCACTCTTGAATTTGCGTCGATTAGCTTTCATTTCAACCAGGAGTTCCATTAGTTTGTCTATAATACTCCCTTCCTCTTCCTCTTCCTCTTCCTTTTCTTCTTCTACTGGGAGCTCTTTTTCACTACTAAGGGTAATTGCCAATTCACATTCAGTAGGTCTACTTGATAGTACCAAGAAAACTCCCTTGCATCTCATTAGATATTACCTCTATCAGTTGGTCGATCTGATTTACTAAATTTTATATACAAACCTTTGTTTTTTGATGCATCATGATTGATTCTTGAATGAAATCAACCATCATATCTTCCAGAGTTAGTTTGTTAACTAGAGGTGCTTGGCACTTTAAATATTTACCTAAAGCATAATCGTTCCATCCATAGGTGTAAGAGTTGCTCCATTATGAATTGTAGCTATTCCTATATAGTGCACCTTGAGGTTGATTGTATATGTTCAGTCACTCCCACATATAGGTCGATGCTCGACATTTATGATTGTAGTAAGTACTCCCACAAATGTCACAACATGGCATAGACATCGATTGAGCCTTCAAAACCATATGAGAACACCTCTCTCTCCCATTTGGTGACGTTACAAATTTCAAAGATATATTTTGGCTCCCATAAAAGTATTGTCTGCTCCATCCTTCCATTGCGAGTTATTGCTATGACAAAGAATCTTAAATCCTAAAATAGACCACAAACTCAAGATCAAGTAGAGAAGTTTAAAAGATAATTAAATGAATAAGGAACAAATACAATAACATATAATAAATAAAATAAAATAAAATACAAAAATTAATGACTAATGTAATAGCATTTAGGTGTTTCTAATATCAAAGTCCTCAACAACGGTGCTAAAAACTTAACTAACTCTTTCTCAATGTGTCAATTATAAAATAACTATAAGTTTATGACGTAGTTGTAGCTAGTACTAGCAAGTACGGGTCGATCCTACGAGGACCTTGAGTACTAGTAATTTTTGTTATCTTATTATCTAGTCTATGAAATTAGTTTTGATTTTTAACTTAAAAAGAAAATAAAATTAAAGCAAGTAAGATAAATGTAAACAAGAATGAATTAGAGAATTAGGGAAGCACTTAGTAAACTATCGATATCAGAAAATTAATATCTAGGTTTCGAATCCTCTTACAAGCCTTAACAGATTGGTCTTTTATTATACACTTGTTTTATTAATTTATTGAACCGTGGAGATTCCTATGGTATGCTAATAGCTGACCTTGAGGCTAATAGGAGCTAATCCTAAGGTTTTCAACTGAATTACTTAAGTTAAAGTTTATGGGATTGCTTTACCTAATTATGAATCCCTTTATTAGGTTCGACCCTAATCCAGAAGATTTATATCATCCTATCTTTAAGGTTAGAATCAAGTCCTTTCAATTATGGTAGAGCTATTCAAACAAGGATTTCTCTATCTCTAAGTTATGAAATCAGGTTATGATGTAATATTCTAGATCTATTAGAACATAAATAAAACACGTAATTGGATCACAATATATCAATCAAACTAATTGCATTAATAAAAGAATCAAAACATGTTAAACTATGAACATAGGGTTCATCTAAGCTAGACATTAAAGGAATTTAGTTACACATGATTGGAAACAAAATCAAACATAAATAGAAAGAGCAACGAATAGAAAACAACAAGTTTATAATTTTAAATCTCCCTGTTTGTCTTCTACTGAATATTCTTGCAAGGTATAGGGCTGATCTTGTATTTCAATGGATCTTTCAATGATTTCTTTGCATTTGTCACTTCTTTGGATCAAATTCACTCATTAAGTCACCTTTCAGAGACTCTGAACGTCTTTAAAAGTTTGCTTCCTTTAATTATCTCAAAAAATATCTTTTTATAGTAAATTTTACGATTTTGGGGAGATGCACGGGCTGATGCACGACCATATATCAAACTGTGCATAACCCAAGATCTCCGAAATTTGTAAATTTGCATAGCCTAAGAGTAGTGCACGAGCTATTACATGCCATGCATCCTTTCTATACTTCAAATATTTGTTATATGTTTTTTCATCCAAATTATTCTCCTTCAAGTACATGAAGGCAATTATACTTGGTAAAAACACTTGCAGCAAATTAAGTACCAAATATACAATAAAAGGATAAAATATCAAGCAAAAATGCATCAAATATGGGGTATAAATATGGTTAATTATGCATATAATCATGAACTTCATAGGTTCAATGCCAATCAATAAGGAATTACTCGGCCACCAGTGTAAACGCATACCTTCAAAATCAAACCAACACTACTTAACATGCTATATACCAATGTACAATTTCATGGTTTGGTCAATGAAGATCCCAATGCTCATCTAGCTAATTTTTTAGAGATTTGTGACATGATCCAGTATAATAGGTTGTTGGAAGATGCAACCAAGACGAGGCTCTTCCCGTTTACACTCAAAGATAGAGCCAAGGCATGTTTGAATTCAGTCAACCTAGCAAAAATCACAACATGGAGCAGTAGGTGTAAGCCTTTTTGGCTAAGTACTTCCCTTTGATAAAGACTATAAGGTTTATAAAAGAAATTAAAAATTTCTAGCAAAACAAAAGAGAGTCTCTATATGATATGTGCTTAATTGATTGTACATTTATTCCATAACATTTAGTGTTTAATGATATGAAATGCTTAAGACATTCACTTTAGTTCATTTTTGGTTTTAGATACCATTTGGAAGAAAAAGAGCTAAAGTGAGTCAAAAGCACAATATTTGAGTTGTTTTCTTTAGTTTCCCACTCACTTGTCTTCATGGAAAAAGAAGAAGAAGAATTAGAGCAAGGGAAGACAAGAAAATTGCAAAAAATGAAGAGTTTAAGCCATAAAGGAGAGCTCACAACCATGTATCAAATTGTTATGGCTATGAGACACATCTCACATCCATGACAATTTTTTCATGGGTCAAGCACCTGACTGAACATGCATGGGCATGACTCATCAAGTCACACCTATCTAATAAAGGCTTACGGTCATGAGCCCTCAAGAAAGCCATGCACGACTATGACATTTGGCCAACTATCTAAAAAACCTAATTTTTAGTATAAAAGTGACAGTAGAAGATGAAATGTTTATAAATCATTTAGGAAACAAGAGGGGCGATAGAAGCTTGCATTTTTGGTGACCCATGGAGACCATAGAGGGATAGGCTTCTTGATGCCAGTTCGGAGATGACATCGATGCTGAAGAACCCGATTAAGCATTCTTTCATTTTTTGTTGTTCTTTCTCTCTTAGGAATTGAATATGTTATCTTATGTTTATTATTTGGTTGTTATGTAAGAATGATTAAAAGCTCTATTTGATTGTTTTTATGTATAAACCTATTGCTAGAATCAAATACAATATGTAATCATTATATTTTCGATTCATTTGTGGCAACTAATGGTTTTTAATCATCAGGAATAACATAACATAGGTTAAATGACCCGAGTTTATATAGTTGTTGCCTTTATTAATCTATTTTCCTAACTAGTAATGAAGCTGTTCAATTAAAACTAGAAAGCTTATTCTAGCTTGTTCGATAGCTAGGTTTATTAATGAGCTCTTCTTAATTAAACACGAACTAAGGGAAAATTGGGATTAACAGAGCTTGTTATTAACCTACGATTAATAGTTGCTAGAAGAGGTATGAAAATAATAATTCAATGAAGTATGTTTAATTGTGTGTAGGCCGACATTAAACTGATGATCGGGACCCTAACACATTCATCACTTTTCATCATTTTTGAATGTTCTCTTTAATTGTTTTGTTAGTTTTGTTTTGTTTTATTTTCTTATTTAAAAACCAACAACCCCCTAACCACTTCTTTTAATAAAAAAGCTAACCGAACACTCTCTATAGGATCGAACTAGACTCGTCACTGTTATAGCTGTAGGTCTAGTTATTTTGAGTAGTGTTATGATGCACCACGTCAATGAACCAAGGGAGCATTATAAGGAGTTGCAAATGAGTTCTTTGCATCACAAGTTGCTAATGGGGTCCCTCTTGCAAACTTTTTACAACAGAATTAATCCACCCCTATGAAGCACCACTGATGTAATAACTAGAGGATCATTAATGTGGAAGATAGTTAAGGAGGCATATGATTTTTTATAGGAGATGACGAACAATAGTTGTCTTTGGACATTGGAAAGGAGTAAACAACAATCAACTTTTCTGGATCAAAAGGGATTACTTGTTGTAGATTCAGTGACATCATTGTAGGCTGAGTTAGCTAATCTAAACAAGCAATTGAATTGCCAGAAAGCCACCTCTTCCTCTAAACTCAAAGCAATTCAGCACAAATATGAGTCATACATACAAGAGGGCTATATCACAGCTAATTGTTTCCTAGTGAGAAACAACAATATGGAGCAACTCAACTTCATGGGAGCACAATATGGTTAGGGTGGTAACAATACTTAGTTAAACATGTACAATTCTAGGTGGAAAAACCACCCAAATTTCTCTTAGTCTAACAATGCAGGAAATCATATGAGAGCTCAAGGGCCACCAAGATTCTAACTATATAGGCTCAGTTCATTGGAAAAAAAGGTGGATAAGCTAATGGATGCATTGATTTTCAAGTAAACGAGCCAAGATGAGAATTAGAAGAGGATGTAATCTAAATTCAACCAAATTACGAAGAATTATGCCTCATTCATTCACCATCTGAAGGTTCAAATGGGCCAATTAACTGATGCATTGTCTAAATGAAGTGTAGGGAGTCTCCCGAGCAACATAGAGTTGAATCAAAGAAAAAAATTGAAAGCCATCACACATAGGAGTAGGAAAGAGTTGGCAAAAATTTCTAAAAAAACAAAATGAATCCCACTAAATAAAAGACTAAGGTCCCATTGGGTATATAGCTTTTTAGCCATATTTCAGCTGATTGGAGGGTGTTAGCTATTTGAATATGTCAATAAGTTAATAAATTTGTTTGGTTATTAGCTAACTGGGGTTGGCTAATTTAACCCAATCAATTGAAAATTAAAAAGCTCCTCTGTAGGAGCATTTTAGTGTTTAGCTTACAAAAGTTATGGCTGAATGATGGTTGCACCCTCACTTTATTCTTTGCAATAAATTGCATCATAATGTTCAAATCTTCCTACCCTCACTTTACTTACTTTTCTTTGGACTTCTTAACAGACTAGAAATTGAAATTCATTCTCTAATCTTTGATCTCTCTCTCAAAGATTATTATTATTATTATTATTATTATTATTATTATTATTATTATTATTATTATATGTTCTATGTTTTTTATTAGAGATGTAAACTTAAATATGTAAAATATAAATTCTTATGAGAATATTCAATGAAATACTAAGATATACTATTTTTGTCCTTATAATTTGTTTTTAAAGTCATGCCTTCATAATTCATTTTACACATAAACAACTAATACTAAACAATTTATTTTACTAAACATCTCTAAGAAACAACTGATGTTATTTGCTGTTCAAATTAGCTTATATAATCCACTATTAGCTAACAACTAATGCAATTCACTAATTACTAAATAGGGCCTAAAAGACGAAGCATAAGGATGAAGAAAAGAAAGTTGACACTCCTTACGTTCCTCCTCCTCCATATACACCAAAGATCTCATTTCTAAAAAGGCTACAACAGAACAAAATGGATATGCAATTTGTAATGTTCATGGAGAAGTTGAAAAAATTACAAATTACTTTGCTCTTTGTAAAAGCTTTAGAGAGCATACCTAAGTATGCAAAGTTTCTCAAAGACATCTTATCAAACAAGTAGACTTGGGATGACAACCAAACGATCTCCATGATGAAAAGCTGTCATTCCATAATTACCAACCATATGCCCTCAAGGTTGAAAGATCCAGGGAGTTTTACCCCTATGTAGTTAGTAATTTAGAATTTTCTAAATGTTTATATGACTTAGGTGTAAGTATTAATCTTATTCCTTTGTCTATTTATAAGAAATTAGGGCTAGGATAAGTGAAGCTAACTACCATGCTTATTCAGTTAGAGGATCAATCTGTAAAGAAAGCATTTGGCGTGGAAGAGGATGTGCCTATAAAAGTGGAGAAATTTACTATTCTTATAGATTTCATCATGCTAAACATTGAAAAGGATCAAAATTATCCACTAATTCTTGGTAGACCATTTTTGAACACTGGACGAGCTTTGATAGATGGCCATAAAGGCAACCTCATCCTTTGGATTTGTGGAGAACAAATGGAATTCAATATGAACAAAGTATTAAAGAATCTAAATGAGGGCAGGTCATACATGAGAATTGATGTAGTTGAATCTTTAAAAGAGTAAGAGCTGGAGCCAATTTTCGGAAACTATTAATGAAGTATTGATAGTCACTTTACGTGTGGATAGTTTTTTCCTCACATAATACAAGTTGTTTCATTCAATTGAAGATTCAGGGAGTTTTATTATTACTTTTTTTAGTAACAGTTTGTTTTCAATAACGGCATTAATAGAGTCAATTAGTTAATTAACTTCATACATTATGTCTTTGTCATTATCTTACAATTTGTGGCTTATTCTTAGGATATTAAACTGTTTTTGTGAAGCTGATGGAAGTAAGCCACTAATTTGAGAACCAAGTTGATAGTTGGAGTGAAGAACGTCAAGCTAACGACATAAACAAGCATTACTTAGGAAGCAACCCAAGAACTAAGATATGTTTCATTTTTATTTTTGTTTAATTTTATTAGTGCTTTGTTATTTTTATACTTTATGTTTATTTTGTAGAGAGTTGAATTGATGGATGCTCATGACATGAAGTGTATCCAAGTTCCATCTCTAACACCATCACCACCCGAATCACCATAAGTTTTCTTGCTCTTACTTTATAATCATTGTTATTTCTCTTTATTTGTATTATTTTATTTCCAAATTGAGGACAATGTGTTGTTCAAGTGTGGGGACTTTTATGCATTGACATATTGTTTATGTGTGAAATTGACATTTGCATTGTGTTAGTTTGAATTAGGTTTGCATTGTGTGAATATTTGGTTACATGATGTGTGCATTGTGTGCATGTGTCAATGACTTGAATTAAATGGACTTGGCTTGCTTTGAGAATGTCGTTTAAATTGTAAAGGTATAATAACTTATGAATTTTGTGTTTTAAGTATTTTTGGGATGAATATGAATGTTAACTCGGATATAGCACCTATTCTTTCAATTTATGACATTTATTTGTATACATTTATAATTACATTCAATTAAATTGGTTAGCATCATTAGTAACCTTTCATGAGAGTGATTGACTAAGAAGAAATGAGGTAGGCTAAAACATAAAAAAATGTTAAATAAAATTACTATTTTGCTAGCCCTTTTTAAGAAAATTAGGTTAAGAATAGAGGTAGTAGCTAGTTGGGAGTTGTGATGTAGCTGAGTAACTGGGGGCATTCACGAAAAAATGTTTGTCTTCTCGTCAAAAGGCTAGAATGACACTTCAACCAAACTAAATAAAAAACATAATCTAGTTGAGTAACTAGGGGACATTCATGACAAGATGTTTTCCTTTGCATCAAAAGACTAGGTGGATTGTTAAAGAAAATATAAAAAGAAAGTGTTTACAATAAAATTAAACCTATTGATCTTTTAAAAATAGCAAGAATCTTTGTGAAGGGTTACTTAGTGATAATTTTCCTTTTTAATTGATCAACAATAATAAATGCATGCTTATAAGTGCCATAGGTGTATGAATAGGGTCTTAATATTTTGATGCATATGTATATTCAACTAAAAAGCTCTTAAACATAAAAGGAATAAGTTAGTATATTGGTACTTTTTAAGTGGTTAATGTTTGAGGTTAAGTTAATTCCATAAGATTTGATGCCATTGTACCATTATTGCATTGTGTATAATAGTGTGATTATGTGTTATGTGTTATAAGCTACGTGTTTTCTTTGTGTTTATGTTGTTATCTTTGCTTGAGGTCAAGTAAAGATTTAAGTGTGAGGATGTTAATAAGTGTATATTATAGTATATTTTCTAGGAGGTTGAGGGTGTTTTTAAGGGTTTTATTAGATGATAATCATATGTTTAGGACTTAGAATTATGTTATTGTTAACTGTTTTAATTGTTTTATTGGTTTAGATCAAGAATTTGGTCTTAATTTTATGTTTCAAGGGGTTTTTGATGTGTTTATAAGCGAGTGGAAGTAGGAAATTGAAGAAAAGAGGAAGAGTTTGAAGAAGGGAAGAAGCCACGATCATGCACAGTGCCACTATTGTGCATATTGTGCATGACTAGAGGATGCACTCTTTGTTATGTTCATGGCTCCATGCACGATTGTGATAGAGAAGATCAATAAGTAAGAGTCATAATCATGTGGTGTTTTCTAGCCTACAAAATTTTCATATTCTTTACAGTTGGGGGCCATTTTTGTAACACCAAAGTCTTTGAGCCCTTTTTGTATTGGTTAGCACTTAGAGATACTACTGTATATTGATATATACATGTTTTTATAAGAGTTCAAAAATGTATTCAAATCCTTTCGATATCTATGCCAGTGATATATGATGTTATATGCCTTACAGGAACTTAGAGTTCATCGGTATGCGAAATCTTGGAGATTTCTAACACATAAGCTTTTTGGTGTGAAAAACCGAGTCCATTGGATGGATATGAACATGGTGGTCGAATTAAATGTATTCTATTGCCTTAGAGGTGGTTAGACATGATTTATAGACATATTGGACACCTAGAAAGCTTAATTGGAAAAGTTGATGTACAAAAGGGTTTATTGGCAAAATTGTTAAAAGTGAAAGGACTTATTTGTAATTTTCCAATTCTTGGAGGACGAATTTGTAATTTTCTAAAGTTAAGGGGCTTATTTATAATTTTCAAAAGCCTGAGGACAAAAATGAAAATAAAAGGATTAGTTATTCTTACATTTTGGGCTTAATTGCAAATTTAGGAAAAGTTTGGAGGGTATTGTGGTAATTTCATATAACTTAAGGGTAAAAGTGTAATTTTACCATATTTTGGTCAAAGAAGAGTCAAAATTCGAGACTCTTCTTATGTGTGGCTGTGCACTTCATGTTCTTTAGACTTAAACTATCTTGTTTTAATTAAAAGAGAGAGGAAGAAAGGAGAAGAGAAGGAAAAAGAGAGGGAGTTTCGGCCATCCCCGAAATTCACCCTTTTTTTATCTTTCAATCCAAACCAAGGAGTTCTAAGCTAATTTGGGGTCAAGGAACTCAAGTCTATCATTAGAGTTGAGAAATTCTCAAAGCATTTGAAGATATCACTAAAGGAAAATATAGGTAAATTTTGTCTCATCTCTCTCTACATTAGATTTTGAGTTTGGTATTAAGATATATTGTTCTCCATGCTTGAATATGCATGAATCATGGTTTAGGTGAATGAAATGTCTCATAGAGACGGTTCTTTAAGTCAAAACCAAAAATGCCCCCTTTTGGTGAAAGTTTGTGAATTTTTAAATAACTTCTGGAATTGATGATTTAAATGAATTCTATTGTGTTAATTGTGCATGTATAATGTAAATTGATGATGAAGAATGAAGAAGATGTATGTTGGCTAAGGTTGGGCCGAAATTATGAAGAAGTAGTGAATTAATGTAATGAGTTGTGTAATTGATAAATGTAGCTTAAATGAAGAGAGTTGGTTTGAATGGAGTGGTGGAATGTGTCATTGAGTGGAAGTGTTAATTTATGACGTAATAGGAGCGTGTATTATTATGATAAAGTCTTGAAAATGTGACTTGAAAGTTATGCACTTTGAATGTTTGATAAATTGCTTAGGTGAACTTGGCTTAGGATTTAAAGCCTTATAATGGTATGCATTGGAAAACATTTTCATGTTTACTTATAGTGAACTTGGATCAATGTTTAGGTTGACGAGAAATGGCCTAATGTGTTTGGATAAAGATGTGCTTAATTATGTTTTGAAATGAGTAAGTATTGAATTAAAGGCAATAAATGCCTTAGGAAATGCAAAAAGCTAATGTGAATAGTAAGGAAGTAACCATGTGAGGCATTTAATGCTCGAATTCTACAACTTAAAGGGAGTGGTATTGTGTTTTATACACTTATGTGATAGTGTATTGTTATGAAATTTATGTTTAAGTAGTAATTTCATCATATGTCTTTTTACACATAAAGGCTTGGGAGCTGTAAATCAAGGAGCTCGTACTGAAGACTCTTAAAATTAAAAGAGTATATACTTTCTTTTGAGGAGAGTTGGGGAAACCATATTTCTGAAATAGAATTAGGACATTCTAAGACGTTCTGAATGAATTGTATGTGAATTTTAAAGTAGGGTAGAATTGAACTTCAAATGGATGCTAATATGCCTAAGTATTTAAGAAACAATATTGTTTTGAATAACGTTTTGCACTTGGAGTGCAAAAGATGATGTTTATTGCATGAAATAATGTTTTAAAATCAACATATGCATGATCGAGCCATATTTGCTGCATATATCTGTATTTTTTTGGCTTAGAGCCATCACAAGGTTTCATTTCATCGGTTGGACTGATGCCTTACTTGATTTTATACTTAAAATTTGAATATGATTTGTTTTGTAATTGGAGAGGTAATGATTGGCCAATCATGTGCTGGGCATAACTGATTTAGCGACCCCACCCTTAACGCTGGTACATAAAAGTCTAGTCTCCATATCGACACCTTTCTACGGGACTCGCGGGTGATTCCCTAGGACACCGACGAGGTCATCACCTAGGGTCATGACGCTCTTGTCGACTGTAGTCCTAACTCACTACAGATGAAAGTCGAGCCAACATTGAGGATTGGTGGGTATGTGCGCTAGTTTAGCTGACTAGTGATGTCACATATGATTGTTTTGGCTTACCCTGATATTTGTTTTTTTGACGAGATTTGATTCATACATGTAATGTTTTTATGTTTTTGTGTATTGGAACTGGAACCTATGTTCACCGGATGAGGAATTAATAAGCTAGGCCTATATGGTTCCTAGCAAATATATGTTAAGTCACAGGCTAGGCCTATATGGTTCTATGTGTTGTATGTTCACCTTATGGGATATCTATTTGTCTTGGTGTGTATCGAGTTCTATTCGCGATATATGTTTTTCCTGCTCACTGAGTACATAATGTACTCACCCCCTCCTCTTTCCAACCATGTAGGTTAATTTAGTGAGCTTGAAGCTCAGTGAGGATTGTGCTACCTTTTGAAGTTTTCGGGACATTACTGCGCGTAGGTAGCCTTTATTTTGTAGTTTGGTTGCATAGTGGCTCATGAACTGTTTTCTTTGGGTTGGTTATGTGAATATGCTTTATAATATTATAAATTTGACTCTAGACTGTTTTAACATTGTATAAGACCTTATGTATGATCTTGATACTGTTGTTGGGTTTGCTTTGAGTAGACTTTAAAGTCCTAAAGTTGTGGTAAAATTTTTATGTGAATATAGAAGTGTTTAAAATTGTTTTCAGGTTTTGGGATTTTTAAAAATACAGTCGTTGTGCTGCCCAAATTTTTAAAAAATAATAAATTTATTATAAAGAGGAGAAGATATTTAGTTAGCCTTGCATAGTCGAATTAAGGACACCGTTAGTGTCCTTAGCCCGAGTATGCGACGGTTGTCATAGGTCTGATGTGGTATCGGGTAGTGACAACATATCCCACCTTTGAATGCTTGAGATGATTGAGAGTGGAGTGAGTATCTATCACACTTGTTGATATTTCTTTGAATTGAAGTGCTTGTTGATTTTGGCTAAATATGCGAAGAATAGTTTGTTCATAGAGTATTATGATTTTCAACTTCTTAGGTTGTGTTTATTGAAATAATCATTCATATCTTTGACTATTATTTGGGATAACAAATTGTTTCCATTATTTGTTTTTATAGTCTAGTATTCTTTATTTTGCTTGAGTAAAAGTGGGGGAATTGTTATGTTGAATTTAGTTTGATGGTACTTGTTTTCATATGCTGAAATTAAATATGAATTGAGCAAACTCGGCGTGGATGTTGCATGAATGTTAACTTGATTGATTTGTAAATGTGATGTTAAATTAAACAAGAACAATTATGTATGAAAATGGCCATTATACAGTTTATATTTTGACCATGTTATGGTTTAGTGACTTAACTAGCCACTTGTACAGCCGTGCAATTTAAGTCACAATCGTGACTTAAGTTGCACGGAAACAAGAAAAATTGTGCATGAAAATGGCCATTATACAGTTCATATTTTGACCATAACATAGTTTTGTGACTCAACCAGCCACCTGCATGGTGCAATTTAAGTCATGGTCATGACTTGCATGCACGGTCGTGACTTACATGAAGAAAACAAATTCTTTCGTTTAACCCTCAAAATCCCAGAATACTAATAAACACAATAATATATAACCTATTCTTTTCTTAACATTCTGCACTAAATGAATGAGCTTCTCCCTGTGTTCCTGAACAATAAGATTCGCAGTTTAAGTTAACATTGCATAAGAATTTGACTCCTCTAATAAACGAAAATTTTCATTTGGACATAAAGCTATATACAGTAACTCACTAACTGTTATTTCCTCTTTTATAAATACAAAACTTTGCACCAAGGCATGAAAGAGAACAACCACAGTTCTCATTGTAAATACCAACTCCTAAATTGTTTGATTTGATTCCAACGCCCAAATTGTCAAAACTAAATGTTTGTTATGCCTATCAATCAAAATGCATTTTTAATTAATCAATACAATTATTAATAAAATGTAACATTAACATGAAATGCAATTATTAATAAATTGCAACATTAACATGAAATGTAATAATTGAAATTGAGAAAAAAATGTAAAAAAGAGTACCATAAGTAAATCAGTCATGCAAATTGAAGGTGGGATAATATTAGTAAAACTTTGTTTACTTGTTTCTGCATTAATGGCCTAAACTGACAAATCATTAGAAGATTAATAACAGATTACAAAAAGAAAATATTACAAATACTACCTGAGAATTTAGTCCAGTATGATGATGAGTGTAAACCATACTTGTGTTATCCATAGAAATACCAAATGGCTACAATTGGTATGTGTCATAACCAAGTAGTCCAAAAATAGAAAATTGAAATCATTAGACGATTAGTAACATACACCCAAAAGAGAATATTACAAATAATACCTGAGAATGTGGTCCAGTGTCTCCAGATATAGAATGATGATGAGTGTAAACCATAATTGTAAAATCCATCAAAACACCAAGTGGCTGCATTTGCTATATGTCATAACTGAAAAAAAAGGAAAAATTGTTCAAAACAAGTAAAACAACACATATAACATTTTTAATTATTGAAAGCTAACTTGAACTTGATGCAATATTGAATGTTGTATGGTGGACATAATACAAGTATGTTAGGAATTTTCTTCAAAATCCTGAATAGAGTATTTAAACTAAAAAATATTTGAAGTTATTGTAATATAAATTGTATGCATTAAAAGGTTTGAAAACATAAAATCAACAAAAATATAACCTGAGTATTGGAAAGGGGTATGGGTGTCGAAGTTGTCATATTTGCTGAAGTCTTGCATTTTTTAACATACTTTCTTTTCCTTGAACTTTTCTCTAAGCCACCCTTCAATCTCTTACTTGACATAGGTTTTGTCTTTATTTTAAAACCTCTATTCCTATTCCTTTCACTAAAATTAATCTCACATTGATTAAACATATTCATTTCAGGATTTGACCATTAGGTTAACTCTTCATCTTGTGATATTAGGTTCTCTTCATCAACTAATTCTTCACCTTGCAATATCTTATCAACCATCTTTGACATGTTGAGAAGGCGATCTTTCACAATTTTACAAGTATCTCTCCTCTCTGTTGATCCTGTAACTAATCACATGCTTAATGCGCACAATTCTTTGTACCTCATATTTGACAACATTTTAGGATCCAATTCACTTGCATAGATAGTGGATTTTTTACTATCAAGATACCATATTTTTTCTTTTCGTGTCCATCTTTTCAAAATATATTGACTCGGTATTCTCAAAATATTTTTCAAGTTAAAAACCTTCAAAACATGAGAACATAAAATGCCAGCAAACTCAAACTTTCGACAACTACAATGGACTTCATCATTTGATGAATCATTAGTGACCATATTAGAGTAACTCTTCCCTACAAGAGTGATCTCATATTTTGTAATTCTACCATCTTCACCACAAAGACGAAAGCTAGAATCATAAGAATGATTCCATTAATCTAAAAAATATTTAAACACTTCTGGTATGTAGACACTAGCTGCATGTCTTAAAATTTGAACAGGTGCTAACAATGCTAGAGTGCTTACATTAGTTCTAAAATCAGCTTTCAACTCATCAAATCAAAGATCATTAATAAGCCTCTAGAAGTGACTAAAAAATTGTAAAAAGTTATACTGATAACTCACATACGCTTTTACAATGCTATTCATGCTCTCACTTTGTTGTGTGGTGGTCATGTCCATACAAAACATTTGGCATCCATAAACTAAAGCCTATTTTTCCTTTATATGAAACATACTTTTCAACCAATCATTATCTTGAAGTTTATATTTTTGCAGCATCTCATTCCATGCATTGAAAAAAAATCTTCTTCTTCAAAGTCATATATATATGAGCTAAAATCTCACGAAAAATCTTTAAACTGAGAATAAACACCACTCAAATGGATTGCGACATTTTGATAAATGTTCCAGATACAAAGTCGATGATGAGTTTCAGGCCATCTTGAAGCTAATGCCTTTGCCATCGCCACATCCTGATCAGTAAGAATAGTTGTAGGCTTTTTCTCAAGCATGGCTCTAACAAATGTGTCAAACAACCACTCAAATGTAAAAGCAGTCTCTTATATAATAGTGAAACACCAAAAACTATTTTTTGCTTATAATGGTTTGCACCTATAAACAAAACAAGTGGACGACCCTCATCATTTTTCTTGTAAGTAGTATTGAAGCAAAAAACATCACCAAAATCTAAGTAATCATTCCTTATCTTTTCATTTGAGCAAAATATATTAGTTATCAAATTATCTTCATCCACTTGAATGGAATAAAAGAAATTAGGATCTTCAAATTGCGTTTTATAGAAATATTCTAACACTCCACCTATATCTCCCTTTTTCATATCTCTTGTTCTTTTGGATCTTAAATAATTCTTGTAATCCTCTAAAATAAAGCCAAGATTATTTCTCCCACTAGCTTGTCTCACCATAAGATCATGGGATGCTTTTGGTGAAATTCCCACATCATTATCCATTTGATTTGCATTGCTGCAGCAGAGAATATCTTTCTGTGACTTCTATGAAAATGTATTTTGTTAGGACTTGAAAGATAGTGATTGTGATCGTTAACAAATTGAATCACTTGAAATTTTCCAATTTTCACACTATTAACTTTCATTCTTGCCTCACAACCAAATATTGTTTCTGAACGTAAAGCTCTTACATACACATCTCTTATGTCAGGCATCCTTTTACCTTCAACATTACAACAAAAAGGCCTAGTAATCAATTTACCATATTTATATTTGTGACTTTTTCTCTTTATTCCAAAGATGTTTATTCTTCAGCCTCAAACTCTATGCCAATTTTTGGTATTAACTCTCTTGGAACAAATGAGTGAACTCTGTTCAAATTCTCCTCAAAATTCGGATGCACCAAATCAATTGACTTCATATTACCACTGTAACACCCCACTCCCGCCGAACCCGAACCCGAACCCGATATCGATGGTGATACCCGAATCCGTGCCCCGCGAGGGTGGCGTGTCACATCACTTAACAAA
>JAOTAY010000007.1:9757735-9786396 GCA_025629805.1 Erythroxylum baracoense | reverse complement strand
TGTAGGCAAGTGACACATGTCACTTGCCACATGTCAACCTCTCATTCCCTCACTTATTTTCCTTCCAAATTCAATTCTAATTTTTCTCCAAAATTCTAATGGCTCAATTCAAAAACTCTTAAATTCATATGTCTAAGTTTTCAGTGCCATTGGACAGTCATTTCCACTACCGATAAACCCATATTCTGTCACTTGACAGTTTTCCTGGTCCGGAATTGACCTCGAAAAATTTCCAGAAAAATTTCTAAAATTCTCTAAAAATCTCAAAACCACAATAACCCTCTCAAATTAAATTTTTACACAACCAATGTTATGTTTGAAAATGGTTGTGAAATAAAATGGGTCAATTTAGTTATCGATTTTCTATACATTATGTTTGTGGTTTTTAAAAAAAATTATACCGACTTTTGATTATTTAGTGATGTGGCACACTACCCTCGCGGGGCACGGACTTGGATATCACTATCGATATCGGGTTCGGGTCCAGCTGGAGTGGGGTGTTACACAATGGCAGGTTCTTACATGTTACTCACATTTCTACCATTGAAAATGCCACTTCTCGTTCGACTTGCATGTGTTAATCATGTTGCTATCGTTCATCCTAAGCCAGGATCAAACTCTCCATGAGATTCTTGGTTGCATTAATTATAGCTTCCTTGTTTATAGACAAAGCAGATTTGGAATTATCTTTCATTTTAAGGCATAACTTGTATCCATGGGCTTCATATTCGCTTAAAGTTTGCTTTAAGAAATATAACCATCTATACTCCCTCGCGTTAATCCCACAAGCCGTTTATCCATTCTCATTTGATCAAAACGACAGTGGAGCAAGTAAAAATAGAAAATGTCATATTGGGTTTTGGGATAATCAGGCTCAAACTGATGACTTCCAGCACATCAAGGTGATACTCTACCGCTGACTTATATCATTTCCCTTGTGCCCATTTAGAAATAGAATTGACTAATCCTAAGGCAAAGGATCGATAAACTCAACACCACTATTCTTGAACTACTTAGAATTAGGCCTTCTTTTTGCCATATTACAGATACAAAAAAATGAAAAAATTGGATTCAATTGTCAACTGCTTCTATCGAAGATGGGATTGACTACAAATTTGAGCCATAACACATGGTTTCATAAAAGCATATGATTTTTCTTATTTAAATAAAGTAAGTTTTACTTGAAGAAGGTTTTGCTCAACATATGTTATTCGATATAGGTAGGAGAAGACTTTGACTCGGTATTCTTTAAGAAAAAAGAATTTTGAGAAATTAAAACCAAATCAAGATGATACCTACCCCTTCTTTTTGCACCAAAGATCTTACCATTTCTTAAGGAACTGGATTTGCATCTCCTTTCTATTTATATTCAAGAGTTCTTATATGTTTTCACACCCTTTTAAGACCCCAAAAAATGGATGAAGTTGTTTTTTTAGGAACATATAGAAGATTTACCACTATAAAAATGAAAAAGGCTAATGATAAACCAATATTAACTAATTATTTATTAACTACTACATTTATGAATTACGAATTTCATATTAATAGGAATAAATACATGTGTTAGACCCCGAACTTTTCTTGGAAGTTAGTATTAGTAAATGAGAATTTGATGGCGTTTAGTCATGAATAAAATCATAATTTTGAGTTAATAATTTACGGAGTTTATTTATGACTATTTATTTTATATGGTTGTATGGATCAAATGTAAGTGTTAGAATTGAGTTAAAGATGTAGAAGGCATTAGTTAAATGTGAAGGGTAAGATTGGAAAGGTTGAAGTTGTCTTAAAAATTTATAAGGGAGTCATGTATGAAAGTTGCGTGAGTGAAGTGTCCAAAAATAAAATAAAACAAGAATAAGAAGGAAAGTGAGAGACGTGTTCGTGTAAGAAAGAAACAGAGAAATCATAGAAGAACCTAGAAGATACTAGAGAAAGAAGTCGTGTAAAAATAAAAGAAAAAGTGAGAGATGTGTTTGAGAGGTTAAGGAGAGAGGAGAGTCTTGTATAGTGAGAAAGAAAGAAAGAGAGAAGAAAAATGTAGAAAGAAATAGAAGAAGAGAAGCAGAAACTGAAATAGAAAAGGAGAAGAAGGAAAGAAAAAGAAAGGAGAAAGAAGAGGAAAAAGAAGGTTCAGCTGAGTTCTAGGTAATTATCTTTCTTTTCTTGTTTTGATAAAAGAAGAAAGTTGAGAAACTAGGTTTTTATGAGCTAAAAATAAAGAGAGAAAGAAGAAGAATAAGAGCTTTATATTCTTGGATTTTTTTTTACTTTTAATTAGATCTTAGTTCCTCTAGCTAGATAAATCAAGAAATAAATTAAGTCTAAGCTCATTTTTTGATAGTAGAGATTTATGGAAGTTTTAGTCGTCTATGATGTTTGAATGAAAAATATGGTTGTTTGAAGGGAACAAGAAAGTAGAAGGTAAGAACAAGAGGAGAGACAAGTTTTGAGCTTGGTATCAAGTAAAGATGTGGGTAATATGTTTATAGTTTTGTGATGATGACCAAAAATATGGTGTGTATGAATGCTATAAATGTTTTTTTTTGATTCATTGTGAATGTGGGGAAAATGTATAAATGTCTATCTTGACTCATTGTGAATGTGGGATGTATAAATGTCTGTCTTGACTCATTATAAATGTGGGAAAAATATTCCTTGAATTTATATCATGCTTGTTTGTTTAATTGTGTTACTTTATACTAAGGAAAAATAGAAAACTTAAGAAGCATGAAAAATATGATTTTGATAAGTATGCATCTGAAATTTGTTTAGGTGGATAAAAGAGATATCATTTCGTTCGTCACGTCCACTTAAAGCTTTCTCCCGGCTGCCCGCTTGTGGCGTATGAGCTCCAAAAAATGAACTCATTTCGTTCATGTTGTAAACTTTGGTTTTCCCATTTCGCTCTATGGGATTCTCTCGAGCCATTTTGTTTGTGCATTGCATCCTGAATTGTTGGACATGGAAGATATTTGAATGATATTTTGTGATAATTGAATAAAAAACATGTACTGAATTATGTGGTGATGTGTTCAAATATATATATACATGAAAGTCTTGAATTTTGAATGTGATTGTTAAGTTTAGTGTGTGATATATGTATATATATATATATATACTTGAATATGTGTGATTCGTTATCGTTGGCTATAAACGTATTAGCCACTGAGCTTCCTAGCTCACCCCACTATTTTTCCACTCCTTAGGTAAAGAAAAAGCTTATCAGCAATAAACCTTACAAAACTTTGGCAGATTCCAAGGATTTTTATCATTTGTAACTTATCTAGGTAGTTTAGAAATTTATTAGCACTTAGATTCATTTCAAGCATGAGCATCCATGATTGTGTTTTACATTTTGCTACTTATGTCGTTTTTGAGATTTGTAATACGGAGTGGTGCAGAAACTCTGTTAATGAAAGTTGAAAGGAAAGTTGCGGAGACTTTCATATGATTGTGTAAAATGTTATGTTTTGTCAAATGTTAATGTGGTTTGTGTGATTGTTTTTGGGATCGATTATCTTTAAGTAAAATTGTTTATATAGAAGTTGTATGTATGAAATTGAAAGTTGGATTTCGGGTCTTGTGGTTGAAGTTACTGGTTCTGTCTATATATATATGTAAATGTTGTTAGCAGATGTACATAAATAGTGATTATGGGTTAAAAATACAGTCTGAAACTTTGAGGAATAAACTGCACTGATCTAGGCGCAATTTGATAAAAGTGTCTCATGAAAGTTGTAGATCTTTTTCATACTTTCCAACGACATAAATTTTTAAATTTTTTAAATTGTGGTTGAAAGTTATGGTAGTTTGAAGTGAGGGTGCGCGACTGTGGAGTTGTAGGAAAGTCGCGATTGCGACAATCCGTGTAAAGTTGTGATCGCGACAAGCTTGATTCTCAAGGGCATGAAATTTTTTCTCTTCTCACGCCCGTACATTTTATTGTTGAAGTCTCACAGGTGTGAGACTTAAAACTCACACTCGTGACTTTGTGTTGTAGTCTCACGGGTGTGAGTTTTGTGAGACTTAAAACTCACACCCGTGACTTTTGTAAGTTTTTTTATTTTTTATTTTGTTTTATGTAAATTATTTATTAAAATTTTATGTCCGAATTGAGACCCGGGTCCAACAAAGGGTGAGTGTGGCATTCATGGGTCTGACTCATTGTCACCCCCATGCAGCCATGGTCACGGTGGTGACAAGTTTAGTCACCACCGTGATAAGCTTTATCACGGTGGTGACACCTTTAGTCACCACTTTTCTTTGTTTTTTTTTTCCTTTTCCTTTCAGGCAAATTTACGTCAACTTTCCCTTTAACCTTCATGCAAAATTCACAAAATAATACAATTATCAAATATTCAAACCATTTCCAGTCAATTTACCTCACATTTGGATTAAAACACAAGGATTTGTAACCAAAATCAAGATATGAAAACAATTAAAAGCAATAAAAACTAGACACAATAATTCCCCCACACTTAAACTATGCTTGTCCTTAATCATAATAAAAAACACTAGACTATACAAGAACGAACAATGGAAACAACAATTTTCCCAAATAATAGTCAAAGACATCAACGATAATTTCAATAAACACAACCTAAGAACTTGAAACTCATAATACTCCATGAACAAGATATTCTTCCCATATTTAGCCAAAATAAACAAGTATTTCAATTCAAAGAACCGTCAACAATTGTGATAGACACTCACTTCACTATCCATCCTCTCAAGCATTCAAAGGTAGGATATGTATTCACTTATCGTTCATTTCATATAAGGCATCTACCATAGGCTTGCTTACCAATCCAATCTCCATCACTTATATTAAACACAAACATCAATCCGAAGGTCTTTGTTTCGGTTGTAATGGGGTCAGGCTAAGGGTAGGAAAAAGGAAAATTGCAGTTTAAAACCACAACATAAATTAAGCATTTAAAATAATACAAAATAATGAACTATAAAACACTCAGGTCTTTCCTCTCATTTAACAAAATTAATACTTCCCATTTTTACTTCTCTCCTCTTCTTTTCGTTTTCTAGTCGTCTTCTCTTCCTTCCTTTTCTTTTTATTTCTTTTTCTTCTTTTTTATTTCTTTCTCTTTTCTTTTTTTAATTTATTTGTTTAAAATAAGGAAATCAAAAGAAGAAAAATAGAGAGGAGAGATAGTTACTATAACCATACTCATTCCTAATGCATTAGCTAACCATACCCTATGATTCCCCCACACTTATTCAAAAAATTATTCCCTAAACTCAATCATGCACATTCAAATACTCAACTTGCCTTATTGTAGGTACAACGAAGAGGATAAATAATTAAGGGCAAGGCTCATTTTTTTGGGGTTTAAAGAAAGAAAAAGTTTCATGTTAAGCTCAAAAGGGGTTCACTAAAGGTAACATCATGGTGGTTTTTTAATCAAAAGGGGTAAATCTTAATTGCCTTCATCATTTCAACGTTTGCATAAAATTATATGATTTCAACTAGTATTTGCAAGCAAGTTCTAGAGTCTATCAATCATAAAAGAACACCCTCAACAAAGAATACTTGAATTTGGTGTTTAATAGTTCATAAAGGATCAAAGTCTTACCAAATGAAAAGTGTCATTCATCTATCACAATAAGCTAATGTCCTTCTGACTAAAATTAGCCTAAGTATGCAAGTATACTCATTCACTCATAATATGCATTTTTAATCCCAATCGAGTTTATGTCATGGTCATGCATCTCTAACTATTAAATGGGAAAACAAACAAATAATAAATATTTTTTAACTAATACTCCCCCCACACTTAAACATCACATTGTCCCTAATGTGATACAAAAAATTAAAAGAGGAATCTAAGACACAAAATAAAATGAAAAAGGACAAGCATTAAAACTAAAAGATAATAAATTGACAAGCAGTAAAAATAATAAAAAGAAAAGGGATAGAAATATGATACAAAAGTGTGGGTGATGGTTGCATCAATGTGGTGTGAAGCATGGCAAAAGCATGGTGTACTATATTAAGGAGCAGTGAACAGCTGCGAGGAAGACAAATATAAGAGATTGAGAAATAGGCATGTCCACACAAAGCAAGCAGATTAAGTAGAGTTTCACTAAAAAGAAATAACAAACAACTAATTGAGAAATAAAATGCAAATTATATGGGCTACCTCCCATTTAGTGCTTCTTTAATGTCTTTAGCTAGACATCTCAACCATTATGCTCAAGGTGGATCACTCAAAGTGACCAACTCCACTGTTTTCTTCTTTTTATTGGAATTTTTCTCAAAGAATTTTTCAACCTCTCACTCAGTTGCATCGACCAGCAATTGGCAGCACTTATCAATTTCTTTCACCAAGCCCGACTTTTTTTCTTCTTCTTCTTATAAGGAGAAATCAAAATATGTAACATTAATTTGATCAAAAAAGAATATTTTTCATAAATAGTAGTAGGAATAGATTAATAATTAAAGATTTAAAATTCTGCTATTTCAACCAAAATAGTTATACTCAATTTCCCATTATTCACATCAATCAAGGTATTGGTAGTGGCCATGAAAGGCCTCCCAAAGAGTATGGTGTGCTCCTTCCCTTGCTCTTTAACCTCCCCCATGTCTAGGACAACAAAGTCTACAGGAATAATCAATCCTCCAACCTTCACTAACACATCCTCCATTATTCCTTTTGGATAACGGATTAACCTATCAGCTAATTACAAACATATGTTTGTAGGTCTTAAATGTCCTAGATCCAATTTCTTATAAATAGATTCAAGCACAAGGTTTATACTCGCCCCAAGGTTAAGCATACCCTTAACCTTATCACATTACCTATTGATACTTGCACAAGAAATCTCCCTGGGTTTTTCAAGTAGGGGGGTAATTGTTGCTGTAGCACTATATTCTTGCAACCATTAAAACCATCACCTTATCATTTGTCTCAAACTTCTGTTTCTTGGTGCTTAGTTCCTTGAACAACTTCACATAAGTTGGAATGTTTCCGATCACACCTAACAAAAGCATATTATTATTAACTTTGGAATCAGAAAATTGCTTATCTTGTTTTGATTCCCTAAAGAAGCTTGGATATGGGATCGGTGGTCTATAAGGATTAGCTGCCTTATGCAGTCTTGATTCTTCATGACAATCAGTTGCATACCCTAGTTTTTTACCTTTCTTCATTTTGCTCACCTTTTTCATTGGTGAGGCTTTTCTCCTCTTGATTACCTGCATCAAACATATTAGAAGGGATCTCAACATGATTATCAATTACCTTACCACTTCTTATAATAGTGACTGCTTGGGCTTACTTGGGTTGACAGGGCAACTTCCCTTTCTAATTGTTGTGCATTTGTGTAGCGAGTTGCCCTACTTGGATCTCAATCCTCTTCGTAGATGCCTCCAAAGAATCGAACCTCTTATTTTTTGTCTCTTTATTTTGAGTTATGAACCAAATAAACACGATCAAGCTTTCCTCTAAAGAAGGCTTGCTTGGTGGGTTCTGAAGTGAGGATTACCCTTGGTAATAATTTGGCCTCTTAAAAAATTTTGGTATTGTGGTTGGGGTTGTGCTAGTGGATAGTTGGTCCTCCGTAAAAAATTGGGTTATTTCTCCAACTAGGGTTGTAGGTGTTTGAGTATGGATCATTTGGCTCCCTTGATTGAAATCCATTTAGTGAGTTCACTTGTTCTTCCCCATCTGCAAAAGGCTCATAAGAATATGAACAAACATTAGCTCCTTAACCACAAGTTCCATAAATACCACATACATCTTGATTTGAAATATTTTGGAGTTGCTTTGTAGTTAGCATCTTTACATGCCTTGTTAACTCAGCTAACTACATAGCCAGTTCTTGATTCACGCCCACTTCATAAACTCTAGCTCTTCTTACCCTCGTGCTCTTTTTTTGAGAATTTTCCCCCAATATTTTGAAGATTTCATACATTTCTTCATCCGTCTTCTCTCCCACAGATCCTCCTACTGCATTGTCCACTGTGTACTAACACTATTGCGTCAATCCATCATAAAAGAACTGCTTTTTCATGTAGAGTAGAAAATGATGGTGAGGACACTGTATGAGCAAGAGTTTGAAGTGTTCCCATGCTTTAAGGAATGGTTCTCCCTCTATTTGAATGAAGGTTGCTATCTTCATCCGCAACTCAGAAGTCTTTTGGTGGGAATATAACTTTCCCATAAACTTGTTGTACACCTCCTCGCATATAGTCAATGAACTGGGTGCAAGGGTTATCAGTCATACCTTATCCCAATCCTTCAATATATATGGGAAGCACCTCATCCTGAGTTGATCTTCATTTAGGCCATCTAAAGGGAATGTCTTAAGAGTGGTGTAGAATTCCCGAATGAAGTTTAAGGGGTCTTCATTAAGAGCGCCATAGAATGATGGCAGCATGTTGTAGTGGATACTCTTCAATTCATAGTTCCTAGCTGCCTCTCCCAATTGTATATATGAAGTGGCAGTACTGATTACTATTCTGGCATACTCCTTCATTACTGGCTACCTTTCACCCATCTCTTGATCTTCTAGTTTGAGTCTCTCGAGATTGTCTTCAAAGTCTATTGGAGGTCCTCTTAACTGATGTATGTTGTCAATAAATGGAGTAAGTTCACCTTCCCGAGGCCTCCTTCCTTGCATAAACCAAATAAAACTATGGTGAATTAATAAGAAAATTACTAAACAATTCAATGAATTAACACGACAAAAATGTATACATGAATAGACAAAAACAATCAAATGAATTTAAGTTTAAATGTTAAACTCGTTCTCGGTAACAGCGTCAAAAACTTGTTTTGCCCAAATAAGTTCAAAAAATACCTAGGATATCCTACTCGTAAGTATACGAGGTAGTTGTAGTGATTACCCGGGGTCATCTCCCACGGAGGTGAAAATGGTTCACTTAAATTAACCATGAAAAAAATAAAAATAGATGCAATCCTAGACACTCTATCCTAATTTGTTGAGTGAAGGCTTTAAAGAAAATCACCAAATTAAAATAAAAATTAAACGAAATTAATTGGGAGCAAAAACAAATAGATTAATCAAAGAGGAAAACTTTTGAGAATTAATTTCTCTAATTTAATCTCCTATGATGACTAAGGGCAAATGATTGGGTTGTCGTCTTACTAAAATTAGCAGTTGGGTTCTAAGATCAACTTGAATAATAAACTAAGTCTAACTTTCATATTCAACAAGTTATCATCCAAATTAACTAAGGAAACTTGACTATTAATTACCACTTAAGTTAATATATTTCTAATTCTTAACCTAAGCGTCTATAGTTTCTCATTTCATATTAAACTTCTTCTCTCGATCCTTCGTTTAATACTAAAATAATGCAAAGTTTGTTCATGCTATTACATCCATTTAGTTCAGAAACTATAGTAAACATAAGACAACAACACAGTCCCCCAATCATACATATTTGACTAAATTAGCTATATTAATCTTCAAGAAAAAGAGATTAACCCATCACAAAAATAACAAGATTCATTATATTCAAATACTTCAATCTCATCTTGATCAGCATAAGAGAAGTATTAAAGCAATAAATCAAGTGAATATCCGAAATAAACCATCAAAAGCTAATAGAGCACATGTCCATTAACTAAAAGAGGATTAAGTTCAATAAAGTAATAGAGAAATAATAAACAAAATTAGCAAACGATTGTTCGAATGAGGGAGTTGCGGTGATCTCTAGCCACTCTCAAACTTCCTACATTGGCTCTCACCTTCTTCTTCTACTTTATTCTCACCTAGATGATTAACTGTTCACGTTGCTTCGACCTCAGCTTCTTTTATCAGTTCTTTCTCTTTTCTATCTTCTTCTTTGTCTGCTTCAAATTGTAAAAATTGTCCATTGAAAATAAACTTAAGGAGTAGGCTACCGTGCCTTTAACCAAAGAGTGTAGCGTGATTTATATAAAAAATTACCTTTAAAGTTAAAGTTATTTTTATATAAATTTAATACTTTTAATTCTATAAATTGCTTACATGATTTAGGTGTTTATGTAAATCTAATTTGTCCTTATATTTTCAAAAAGCTTAGAATTTGAGAATTAAAACTTACAAACATGTCACTCCTAGGAAATCAATCCATTAAATACCTAATTAGGGTAGTGGAAGACCTACTTGTTAAAGTAGAAAAATCCATCTTTCCTGTTAACTTTTTAGAAATGGACATGGAGTACATTAGGGTTCCCATCATTTTATATAGAACATTTTTGACAATTAGAGGGATAATAATTTGTGTAGTTAAGGGTTAGTTGAAACTGATGGTGGGAAAGTAAAAGTGAATTTTCATATCTATATGGCCTTGAAAACACCTTATGCCCTTTATTATAAATGCTATATGATAGATGTAATTGACCTACAGTGTATAAAGTACGTAAAGTTAGTTGTGATGACTTTTCAAAAAATGTAAAACTTTGGGACTTAATAGTGAAAAGGAGGATCATGAACTCGTAAAGTGTGTTTTTATAGTGGAAGGATAATGATATAAACCCTAAAGTCTTTTTACTTTTAAAGACTTAAAAGGACTAATGATTATACCCTTACCTTCTATTAATAAAGCACTTAAAGAATTGAAGAACTTAGCTCCTTAGTGGTTAGAATATGATAAAAATTATCATATTAATATCTCATTTAGAGAATTGAATTAATCCTAAGAGTATATTTATCCTTTTAACTATCAGATGTCCTGATGTTCTCTCATTTCTATATAAAACGGTAATCAAACTCATCCAAATAAAGATTCTAGATGAGCTAAGAGCTTAAGTGGTAAATCCAACTAAAAGACTTCTAAAGAAGTGATTATTAGGCGGCAACTCAATAATTCATGCATGCATATAATTTTTAATGAGCCAATGGTTATAAAGGAGGAGACTTGATTAAAAGTGGGATAAAAATCAAGTTAAAGAAAGTAAAGTGGTATAAAAGCTAATAAATGGGTTTGCAATATAAGACAGGCATCAATTAAAAGCAGTTTAAGGAAGAGTCAAGATAGAAAATCTAACCAACGCCTATTTGAGAAGAAGGTCTAACATGGTCTAAAATTAAAAGAAATACTATCTAAAAATATAAGCAAACTAACATCAGTTTCAAAGTTATTTCCATTATCTGTCGTGTCTCGGACCCCAACTCCATATAAACCGAACTTATATTTTCCCTTGCAAAAAGCCTAACACTCTATTTTCTTTCACCCTTAAATATCCCTAACCTTAATTTTCACCTAATATTCCTCTCTTAACACCAAATTAAACCTTCTAAACACCAAATCATTCCCTAAATTATAAAACCTATCTCTTAAAACATCAATCATTTGTCAATCATCAAGTTTCCATAATTAGAATTAAAATTGGGGGTTTGTCAAAAAAAGTGTTCATATAAATATTAGACGCATATTTTGAGGTTGCATCATCCTCCAAATAAGTGAATTTTTTATCTCATAGTAGCAACACATATAACTTAAGAAGTGGTCACTTGAGTTAGGTATAATAACTTAAGTTAATTGCTTATTATGAAAGTTTGAAGAACATTAACTTCGAATTATAGAATTTGTGATGATTATGAAACAATGTGCTTGTAGGATTATGTTGTTTATTTAGGTATTATGGAATTTGATGGTACTATATGTAATTATAGGGTGACTAATATTAATTATGGTGAATTTGTTAGCATATTGATTACTTGTAAGATGAAGTATGGCTCTTGGTAGTTAAGAGAAAAAGGACTTATGCCATTTCTTCTTTGGAACCACCTCCTTTAGAGAAAGTTCCCAAATTTATGTACTAGAAGAATTTTAAATGGTATGATAAAAGATTCAATAACAACATGGTAATTTGAAAGACTAGAGGTGACAATATAGAAACTATTTTTAGAGTTCAAAATGTTTTCTATAGTTTGATATGGGAAAATTTGTTGAGTATTTGGGGAAATTACTACCTATACTTTATAAAGGAATTCTATGCAAACATCATTAATAAAACCAAGCATAAACCAAACGAGATACCTTCCTATGTTCGAGACATAAAGATTATGGTTTATAAAGAAGTTATTAAAGAGCCTATCATCTTGTCATTGGAGCATAAGAGGCTAAGTTTTTAAAATGGGAGGCCATCGGGTTATGATGACTGGACTTAAAGTGAACCATTATTAAGGTTCAGGATGAGGACTATGTTTTCTTATAAAAGTCTACATTTTTTTATGCAAGAACCTAGCTATACATCCATAGATTGTGGCTTATATATTAATTTATAGTGTATAGTCTCAATCCAATAGATTAAATCAACTCTAGATCTTAGATTTATATCTTTATATTAGGCTTCACTAATCAGAATATCATCATTAATGATACATTATATCAGTAGTGTGATTCACCATAAGTCATAAGATAAGAAATTTGTGTTCATAATACCGATTTTCTAGTTTTTGAGTAAGCAAAGAGTATACCACTCTGTTGATAGCATTGTAATAACTAAATAGGTCACCTACATCAATAATGATCAAATAAGGTCTTCTGAGGTATACTTAAGAGAATAAAAAGTGGACCAATTTGATCAAACTAAAAAGAGGGCATTTAAACAATATAGGGCTAGAAGAAAGGCAAGTTAATGATGATGAAGAGGTTGAAGAGGAAGGAGAAAATATAGGGGTAGCTATTAGGCCACGGAGGATAATGATGCAAAAGTTGGAAATATCTATAGACTATGTTAGGGAAAAATAGTGAGTATTCATGCCAAGTATGATGCACTATAAACCTATCTTCAATAGTACTTACTACCTCCTCCACCTCCTCAGTGACCTTAACAACTTACAACTCATGTATTTCATATAGTTTAGCTCAATTATTCTAGGATGTATAGATTATATACTATTTTAATCTAACTTTTAGTTGTTTTGTTTTATTTTTTAAATTTGAGGATATTTGAAACTTAAAATTCAATATGAATGTTATTTTCATATTTATGCCTCTACTTTAATTTTGATTTTTTGAGAGACTGGAAAAGTAGAGTAATTCATAATGAAAGGTTCCTTTCAAATATTTGGTTTTTAGGGAGTTTTCACATTCTTTTTACAATACTATTTATGCACAACATTGGGGACAATATTATTCTAAGTTTTGGGGTGGATTTGAGATTTATCTAATTCCATCTCATTTTTTCAAAATTTTCAAAGTTTTGGATTTTTAATTTTATTTTTAGTTTTATATTTAGGATCTCATTTAAACATAATTTTATGTTAAAATTGGTTGTTAAAAGTTAAGTGAATAATATGACAAAGTGATTGTTATGCTAACTTGACTTTGTGAATGCTAGAAACCAAATTTCTCAAGTAAAGATGCTTTAATTTTAATTAAGTATCCCATTAAAATTTAGGCTAGCATACATATGTTTTCTTTCGAATATGGATATCTTCTTCGATTTTGGATTTTTTAGAAATTATATTTAATCTTTTTTAGATTTAATTTAAGATGTGCTGAAGAATTAAAATTATAAAGGCATTTAAGATTTTTGTTTGAGTCAAATTACTACCCTTTATACAACAATCAATTAGTGAGCCCCTTTAAGCCTTATATAAAATTTTAGCCTTTTTTATACCTTTCCAAAAGAACCTTGAGTCTAAAAGAAAAATAACTAATTGCACCCTAATTCATTACTAGTAGAGTTTTTGCTTTTGATTTTATGTGGTTATTGGGTATGGTATGCAAAGAAATAAGTTGTAGGGGAGATGTTGATATGTATGAAAAAAGCAACATGAAAAGGGAAAAATCCATGCCAAATCAAATAGAAAAAGAAGAAGAAAAGGGAAAAACGTTTTTATAAAAATTGATTGGCATAGTTTTCTTGTACTTGAAAAGAATGAATGAAGAGGCAGTTTTACAAGATAAGAAGACTTGGTGGAGATTTTTTATTAAATTTTTTTACAAGTTAAATAAAATACAATAATAAACTTCAAAGTTAATAAACTCAACAATTACAAGGCTTAAGCACCTAACCAAATGTGAATAAAAGAAAAAGGAGCTCTAATAATATAATATATCTCATAAATTCAAACTAAATTTTAGGTGTATCTTTAATAACTATTCCCACTGAGGATATATAGTAGATGAAGAGGAGCTTTATTAGAATTCAAGCTTTAAAATCATAGTTTCCATAAATTGAACAATTAAGGACTCAGTAGGTTTGCTATGTTACAAGCTATAACAATTGTATTCACTTTACATAGCAGGTTTTGAAGTGAATTCTTGATGTAAACTGAATCCTTTCCAAATATACATATGTTTTTATTGATACGTATATAGTAGACCAAAGAACCAAGCACCAATTTGAACTTTTTAATTGTCTTTTATATGGAATTTGACATGTGATGCCCAAAAACTATATCAGATCAATTAAGAAAACTAAATTGCAAGTTAAAGAGTTGTAGAAACTATAATACAGAAGAGAATTTACACTTAGAATAGAGATGACATTTATAATAAGATAGAGCACAATCTCATGTTTGATATAGCGAATTTCAGTGAGTCTTTAGTGTCAAGTTTATTTTTCAATATTCTATATAAAATGGACTAGTTAGAAGGGATAAAGGAAGAATCTTATACCAACATGCTCAATAGTTGTCTGAATTGAGGCCTCAAGATTAATTCTTTATATGAAGTTGTAGAAAACTTTATTGATTTTTTGTATAACTAATAAACTTCATTGATTTTTCATACAACTATTAAACTTCATCGATTTTAGTAGAGTTTAGAGAATATTGAGGCATATGATTTATTATTACTCTAAAGCCTATAGTTTTATTACACCAATTGTTTAACTTCTTATATATTGATTCTATGAGAGGAAAAAAATCTACATAGGTTAACTTCTTTGTTTTAATAGGTACACTAAGATTACTAAGATTTTTTTAAGGAAATTGAAGTTATTTAACCCCTTAACTATAGCTAATGCACCAGATTTATCTATGACACCTGTTGAAAGAAAAAAAGAGCTTTTATTTGGATTAAAAGCTAAACCTAAGATTCTTCTGAATATTTCCATAGAGTTAAGTAAGAGAGTGACAAATATGGGATTATCTCCATAAAGGAGCACAAGATCATCTACAAATGTTAGATTTAAGATACCAAAATTATTACACCTATAATGGAATTTAAACTTTAGTTATTTTGAGATATGAAACTTAGTTAATCAAGAGAAGACTTCAATGATAAGTGAAAATATAAGATGATACTAGATCATCATAACTAAATCCTTGGCAGCTTTGAAGATCCTTGTAGGTTCCCCATTTATTAGTTTTCATAATGAAGCTTTAGTGTCACACAGCTTTATCTAAGAAATGAACCTTCGAGGGAATCCAAAAGCCTTCATGGAGCTGACCATGGAATTCCAATTTAAAGAATAAAAATCTTTTATGAAATCAATATTCAAAGCATTATTTTGTTTCTTTTATGTAAAAATGCATTCTGATAAGGGCTTATAATCATTAAAATCACACTTTTGAGTTTATTTATAGGTATCTTTGAGATCACTTTATAAATAACACTACAATATACAATTGTCCTATAGTTATGTAAAGTAAAAGAATTTGACACTTTATGGATGAGGAATGTGTATATCTTGTTCAACTCAGTGAGTATTTGGCCCCCATTAAAAATTACATCAATGACTTAGTGATTATATCTTCACTTTTGTTCCAAGTACTTTGAAAAAATCTAGCATTATCTGGAATGAGTGTTTTATCTAAATGAAAAATAAGTAAATTATATTTTATTTCAAAACTAGAGACATCCCTAATCAGACCATCTACAATCTGTTTTGGAAAGAATTAGAAAAGGAGGATTTAAGGTCTTTAAGGATTAGATAGTTGAGGAGTTTAGTTCCTAAAAGTCCTTAAAGTACTTATATGTTAGTTCTTTCACTTCCTTTTATTCATAGATAGTTCTTCCTCCAACATTCTCTAATGATATTATCTTATTCCAATTTCTTCGAACATGAATAAAATTATAAGAAAATTTATATTTCTATCCCTATCCTTCAGCTAGAGGATTCTAGACTTTTACTTTAGTTTGGAATGATAATTATCCATTGTTGTCACATAATGCCTTAATGCATCATCCTCCTATGGTTTGAGTGTAAGATTTGTAAGGTCTAAAGCTAAGTAGTTCAGGCACTTGTTGAGAGTCTTGAAGGTCTCACCCTTTACCAAAAGCAATGTGTTCAATTTCATTACCTGAATATTCTTGAGTTCAAATTTTATGGCTTTGACTTTTCTTTTAGAATGTAAAAGCATGAGAAACTTTACTAAAGTGTTTAAGCCTTTCAGGATGGCTCTCTGAAATCAGGATATTCAAGTAAGGAGCTGAAAATTTGGAAGGGATTTTTTTCTCTTACTTTCTAGTATTCTTGCTTAAATGTATAAATGTATGGACAAAAGTAGGTTGATTACAAAAATAGGCAAAGCTTTGTGGATAGGCTGATAACCAGGAAAGGTTTGTCAAACACTTATTTAGTTTCTTTTACATGAACCACAACCCTGATTACTTATTATTCTATATAAAATAGTTACATTAAAACTCATATTAGCTAGCTCCAAATTAATGATATTAACTTAAGGATCTTCATTCTTATACTTTAGATAATTCTTAGATCCATGTACTTCTTGGTTTGAGAGTATATAATTAAAGCCACTAGTAACTATCTAGGGGAAGGAAGAGTTTAGGATTAAAGAAACTAAATCATCTTAATACTTCTTCCTCTATAAGTCATGTTTTAAGGTATATATAAGATTAATATGTAAAAGAGATTAGGAATGAACAAAAAGTATCTCACAATGCAAAAATTAATTAGAGTAGCTCCAACTTAGAAGATAAAAAACTTGTGTATTAAGAGAGATGATAATTTGCCCATTATAATGAGCTCGTTAGTTACTAAGGGATATCCATGTTTTCTCTAATCACTAGAGACCTTTATAAAAATGGTTTGCCTTTATTTTGGTTTCATCTAAATCAATAAAATAAGGCTTCTAAATATAAGAAAGTTCTTGAGTTCTCATTATTTATTAAGGCTATTAAGGCCTCTTACATTCCATACTACCAAGTTCAATTAAGTAAGGAAGCCTTAATTTTCTTCTTCCATGATTTCCTTCAAGGTTTGATGAAGTTGATAATAGGTTGAGAATTACTTTCCTTTTCTAGAAAAGAAGATGGATGCCTTTTACCTTTTACATGACTGAACCTTATTAAGTGAAAAGTGACATTGTTAGTCTAATTATCACTAGATTTTAGATGAATACAATCCTCATCCCTTTTTAATTCAGAAAAAAGAAGTAGAGAGGATTAAGGGGAATTTTCCCATTTGGGGTGTTAGGTTCCCTTTTAGGGCTTCCTACCTCAGCATCAATAAATAGCATTTTACCTTATTTATGTGATTATTTTTAGAGGATTAAGCTTTAGTAGCCTGGTTAATAACCTCTATATAGTCCTTTAGTCAATATGAGTCAGTAGAGTTGGGATCACCCACAGGATAATTAAGCGATAACATATGATGAGAAGAGCCCTTTAGGGCTTCCTTGTTTGAGCCCTTTGAGATAGTCGAGTTATTATTCTAAGTAGTCACCCTTTATATGAGTAAGTAGAGTTGGGTTCAACCACAGGATAATTAGGTGATAACATGTGATGAGAAGAGCCCTTTAGGTCTTCCTTATCTGAGCCCTTTGATATAGTCAAGTTATTATTCTAAGTAGTCACCCTTTTTTTTAGCTTCCAAACTTGTACTAGTTCACTCTTCATATATCTCCAAGGATGGAAAACTTGTATGATGTCATCCATAAAGCTTTCATCTTCAACTAGTTTTTTTATTTTGATTGCTTTAAGTAGATCCTTTTTAAGCTCAACTTCAATATTAAGCCCTACAAAACCTAATCTTATAAGGTTTTTATGTTTTCATCCAAATTTATAGGGTGACCTATAGAACTGAAAATGTAGCTCATCCCCTCCAACAACTAGTATTCAAGTGGAAATTAGTGAAAATTTAACCATATTAAAATAAACTATAACCTTGCTTTGTCTAAAGAGAGACTAGGCCTCCATTTCTGAATCATTAAAGGCTAACCTTGGATATGCAAAGAACCCTATTCAATCACCATATCTGCCTTGTCTTCCACAGAGAATTAAACACAAAAAATTCTCTTCACTTATCAACACACTCTCTAGAACAACGCATTTCCAATTGGAGTTGGCCTAACTTTAGACTTTCGAAAAAAATAGTCATTTATCAAGGAAGTAGTGTATAATAGTTGCCTGCCATTTCTTTTCCCTAACTAAAGGAATTCCTTAGGTGTTGTTACAGTTGATTCAAATTGGGAGTTAGGCAAAATATTGAAGTTTACCAAACATTAAAAGGTCTCCAACTAACTTTTTCCAAGTCATTCTACTATTAGTGACCTTTATAGATGCCTTCATAAGGGCCGATTAGTCGCATTTGGCTTAGAATAAGGTAAAACAAAAAAGTGGAAGTTTGAGCTACGGGGTGATTAGTTGCATTTGGCTTAGAATGAGGTAAAGCAAAAAATTGAATTTTGAGCTAAGGTCTAAAAATCAAAAAGGAATAATTGATAGGCACCTCTCTTGAAACTACTAGGCAGCCTGCCTGGCACCCCACAGTAGCCCTCCAGTCGATATCTAATCCAGTTGGAAAGTTCCCGTGGAGTTAAGCCTATTGCCCATTTTATTGAAAAGCTTTAACTCACCTTTAATGAACATAAACAGTGGAGTTTTTTTTCAAATCATTTTACTAAAAATTTCGACAGCATAAAAACTGCGTTTTGATATTTCCAAAATTTCCAAAGTCCCTGAAAAAGTTCAAAACACTTATATATTCACACCAAATTCTCCATTATAAATTTTAGACTTCAAGTCTACTCACAAGCAACCTCAAACAATTAAATCAATTAATTTTAAAAAACTATAACATATTAATGCATTTAATTTAAAAACATTTACATACATGCATTCTTTTTAACAAAATTACATTCAAAACATATTAATAGATATGCAATAGTTCCCAAAAAGTATTTATAAGGCAAAAATACCCACACAGCAACACGTGACAAATTTGACTGCTCGTGAGGTATAGCCCCTGCCACTGAAGCCCCTGAGTCTACACCTGGGAGTTTTATTTTAAAAACATCAAATAGAGTGTGAGCTAAACAAGCTCAATGAGCATTAAATTTTTTATTCAAATCATATATAACAATTTAAACCTCCTTAAAACAAATTCATTTCATTTTGTATAACATAATTTCAATTTTCTGAAATACTATTTTCAATGCTTTTTTGAAATTAAACTCATAATATAAAAGTTTCCGTTTTTCATTTTCCATTTTCCTTTTTCCTTTTTCCCTAAATAATAAATAGTGGTGGCAATAAGTTTTCTAAAAACTTTTATACTAAAAATAAGTCAACCACTAGAATTGATACCATATGATGCCTTAGGCATAAAATCACAAAGCTAGTTATGCATCGCTTACTTGTAACTAGTTAACCACTAACTACGAAGTTAGTTTTACAACGCTTACCCATAATAGGTTAATCGCTATAAACCAGTAGTTACAGAGCTAGTTCTACATCACTTAGCCGTAATAAGTTTTAGCTTGAACTATATATACCTAAAATGTGCAGAAGGCAATTCACTGGACTACTGACAGATATAATACCACTCGTTGTTAGTAACTGACGCCCCCCAAACATTGTCATGCACTTTTTAGGGTACTCAGAATGGTAAATCTGTATTACCATCGAGGCATACCATAGACTAAAAATTCATTTCCTTTTTATCAACAAATAACATAATTTCAATGACGATATTAATAAAATTCATAATCATACAATTTAATACATAATTTAAAATCACATTTCTTCAATTCTTTGACAAAGAATTTATTCGTATAAAACAATTAAAATACACTCGCCGTTTTGTAACTTTATCGCCAATCACACTCATATGTTTCGTGCCCCGCCTTTACTACACAAATCGCATTTTGCTTAGACATTTATTTCCAAATTCAGAAGTAAGGCATTAAAACTATATTTTTGGTTTAAACGAATTAGAGATTAATGTTTAATCGCATAACTCGTCTGCTAATCGTATTTCTACTTTAACTTCTGTAAGTCAATTTATTGTTCTTCGTTTCAAAGTTTAACATTGAAAATTACTTAAATACCATCTTTTACTCATTCTAACTCATCAATTTCTTTAAAACACTGTCTCACCCAATTAATTCACCATATGGCCGAATATGTAGTGCTATTAATGCTAACTTTTTCCATTTGAATTTTCACAATAACCTTAAAACTTCAGTTTATCTACACCATAACCATAATCAAACTTCAACAATTCACACCTACAATTACATTTCCTCTAAAGGCCGAATTGTCCTCACCACACATATATACATATTACCATTTCATTTCCTTCTAATTTTTCAACTCAATTCACCTAAAATCTATGCTAAGCGTCATCCAAAGACATCAAACTAAAAATGACAATTTTTCTTCAGTAATTTACTAGCTTTGCCAAATTGATACACATCAATTATCCTTCCATTCTCTTAGCGTATCATATCACAATTATGTGTTTTAAAACTATAACATTATTCAATTCATATAATATCATCCCTAACAATTTATCCACAAAAATCCTCAAACTTATATAAATTTCACCTAGTCAAAATTCATCATCTAAGCCACCACTCAATTTCATTTTTATTTTCAACACACTAATTAGCTTCCTATATATATAAATTGAAGCCCAAACATATAAAATGAAATCAAACCAATTTTTAATCACAAAACCCAAACCTTGACCAATTCTTTCAAGCTTGTTTTCTTGGTTTACTTTTTTGCTTTCAACCCTTAAATGCTTCCAAGCTTATTATCTACTCCATGGCAAGTCAAAAATCACCATTGATTTTAAATAAATCCATCCCGCTCAAAAACCCACAAAACTAACAGCTTAAGCTAGGAAAGCTTACCACTTTTTCTTTCAATCTTTTGGGTAATTGATAAGCACCTAGACTTGATCAAAATTCCTCCAAATCATACTCCAAATCCATCAAAAATGGTAGCCCTCTTCTCCTCTTCTCCTCTTCTCCTCAGTTGAATTTCACCTTGATTTCTCTTGTTTTCTTTTTCTTTTTCACTCTCACAGTCACTCTTACGGTTAGCTTTCCAAATAAAGCAATTTGTAAGTAAAATTTTCCTTTTTTTTACTCTTTTAGTGCATTACATATGTCACTTTCTCATTGCTCATCTCTAATAACTCATCACACACGTCAGTTTCTCATTGGTCATCTCTAATGACTCACCATCATGTAATTAATGATTCTTAATCCTTAAGAAATCCTCTAATTGATCATTAAGTGTGATTCATTAATCTACTAATACCATTTTATACAAAAAGACTAAATTTCCCTTTAATGAATTTAACTCACCTACTAACTAAATTAAAATTTAAAAATATTCCACAACTATCTTATCATCAAATTGACCATGAAATATTTTAATTAGGGTCAATAATTATTGATTGGATGCTTTAAAAAAATTTAATGGGTTTAAAATCATCAATACCCATTATTTTCTAAAAAGGGCATTTTAATCCTAAACTTTCGAAACTCCTAAAATCCATCCATTCGGACTTACTTTCAATCTGTTTCAGTATCATTAGACTCTAATATCTATTCTATGTATTTTCAACATTTTGGGAGTCGGTTCCCCAAAATCACTATTCAAGTAAAAATACTATTCGCTAGAATTCACTATTCATCCATAAACACTATTCATCGAAAATAAAAATTTATATTTAAACCAAAAGGAAAAGTTTGGGGTTTTACAATAATGTTTTAAATGGTGTTTGCTAAAGAAAGGTTATTGGAGGTGAGTGGGGGACTAAGGCATGTTTCCTTTAACAGCAAAAAACTATCATAACCCATTAAGCCCATTCTAATAGTTTTTTATAAGGATTTAATTTCTGGATTTACTTTCAAACCCATGGTAAGTTCCATTTCTCAAGAAGATGATGAGTTTATCTATATAAAATTTTAAACACTTATATGAATATATGATACCTTATAAGAAAGATGTCAATTAGAAGTGTTTGAAATTGATAAAGGAGGTAGACTAATATTTTGATTGTGTTATTTATATAATGATTCATTTAATAATTAATATGTTTAAATTTTTCAACTTAATTAAGGCTCGAATATGTATGTCTTATGTTATTAACTATAAACTAACAAATGTAGGTAATATTTATAGGTATCATTTTAGTAGACTTTCATGAGACTATAAAATCCTCTACTAAAGACACTTAGGGTTTAAAGGTTTATGGAATATGCTAAATATCATCGAATACTATGAAAGTAGAATTATTTCTTGTTTTAGCTAAATTTAGTTTAATTAGCTGGCTAGGGTTTGTTATTGTTAATGAGTTAAGAGTGGAAGAATTTAATAGGGCTATATTTTACATGTTATTGGATTAAATTAGTTGTAATTTAGCATTTTTATAGGAAGATTTATATTAATTATATATTTTTTTGTTTATTTCATTGTCTTGGTTTGGAGGAAAAATCTCAAATTTGAGGGCAACTTTTTCCATAATTTTTTAATCGAGAAGATGTTAGTCATTTGGAAGCTAACAAGATGGAAAATAACTTTATAGAAGGCATAGAAATCAATTCAAACTCAAAGATTTTAAAATTGAAAATTTTGGTGAAAAAGGCCAAATTGGACCCAATCATAACTAGGAGACAATGCCTATATCTTATAAAGTTCGCAAGCCAAAAAAATAAAACCTAATTGGTGCCAATTACAAGATGGGGTCAGATATCGTTTAAAAATGGTGCAAGGTGTTGGTTACACATTAATTTGAGATGACTAAAGTTCCAAAACAAAACCAACACTAGTGTGGAAGATGGTCTAATTCTAGTTCTCTTACATAAACTCCAGAGATATATAGAATTAAAAGTTCAATAACCTTAGGAATTTATAATGTGAACCCTAGCTATAAGTACTCTTATTATAGTTAACTTAGAGGTTTTTTGAAGATGTGTGACAGCCACCTTAAATTTTAGTGATTACTTTAGGTTTTCTTAAAATTTAGTAAGATTTTGGAGCAAAGATTGGAATAAGATTAACCTTAATTTAGACACAATTGGGAAATCTTATTCTAGCTTTCCTTTTTGACTTTCTTTTACATGATATTGGTTTGTTTTAGTTTTTGCTATGATGTTTTATGGATAAATCCCTAGTAAGTATTAAATTTAATTTGTGATGGATATTTCAAATATCAATTTACTAATTGTTATTGTTTGGTTGAATTTATTCTCTTTTATCTTAATTTTTGAGTGTATAAATGGCCATAAGATATTCAATTTCAAGGATTGTATGAAAGACTAAGAGATGAAATATGTTTTGTGCAGTAGAAGAATAAACATTATTATAAGTTTAGAGAAAGAGATTTCCAAAATTAGGGTGATAACTAAATATATTAAATATACTTAATGAGTTTGATTAATGCTAATTGCACATGCAAAAGGTGGTAATTCCTTAATTGAATATACATATGTTCCTAAAGAAAGCACATAGATACATTAGGTTAATTTTTATTTCAAGCTTAGCATTTGTCTTACTTATTTTTCTTTGTTTAATTTTCTTGTTTTCTTTAGTTTAGATATTAATGTCTTCTTACCAAATCTTATTTTATTTAGTTTTATTTTTTTGACTAGGATTAATAAACATAGTAGTATAGTTCTTATAGGATCAATACTTGGAATACTCTAGTTTGTATCTTGTTACAATTGATTATATGCACTTGTAAAAATATTTATTTACTAAGAAGTGATAATAAATGATGAGATAAAATGAAAAAATAAGAAAAGATTTGGGACATAGACAATATTTCTAGTTTTATGTTAAAAATTTTGTTAATTGACACTTACTGATAGCTTTTCTTACAATAAGATGTATTCCTTTAAAAGCTTAAATTATTATTATTTTTGGTTGATGTTACAAAAATAATTGTTTTACTTTTTTATATTTTTACCTTAGAGGTAGAAGTTCTCAGTTTTTATTAACTACTTTTAAAACCTTCTTTTGCTGGGGATATATGTCATGAAAATATTTAAAGCAAAATAGCTTAAGGCCTAGATGATATTTCTAATCTTTTATGTAACAATTTAATTGTTTTTTTTATAACTCTACATAATATCTTATTAGTCTTGAATTATTTTAATAAATGATTATTATTACATAATAGTAGTAATAATAATTGAGTGTGTTGTTTTCTAGCCGAATGTTTTCTCTATTTAAGTAATTTATTTCTTATTTTAGTAAACATCTAGAAAGTATAAGTAAAGATATGAATAAAACATCAAAATATATTAAAACGATAAATAAAGTAGGAAATAGGAAAGCAATACTATAACAAAAAACTCAATAATAAAAAATATATATTAATATTAAAATTTGTAGTAAAGAATGGAGAATGAATAAGATAACTCACTTTTATTTCATTTAAATAACGTGACTCATTAATACATGATGGGGTTTATAGAAAGAAGTATAGAAAAAAGGGTTTTAGATAAGGGTGTTTGGTGTTTTGAAGAAGGAAAAGAGAAATTTGTCCAATGGGTTGGAGATGTAATCAATCCCAAGGAACACGACATGAATTAAAAAGTTAGATAGAGAAAAAACTCTCAAACAAAGCTTGCGATAACGGCTCTTTTCAAGTCACGCAGTATTGTGTGGAACTCTATATGTGATCTGAAAACACGGAGACTAGTGCAAGTACGAGTTGCTCTCTAACTTCTAGAGGAGATCTGTAAATCTTTCAAATCTACAGATTAGAAGACCGTTAGCCTCTTCTCGATCTCTGCTAACGAAGCCACATTCATCTAAGGTTAAGTTCCACTCTTTATTTTGCTACTTACTGCTTGCTACTTTGCTCGCTATTTTTTCTGATATCGTTAAATCTGGGAAGGTAAAAGGTTTGTTCCTTTTTTTTAATTCATATCTGGGTCTATAAAAGTGAATGACTTGATTCTCGGGTTTGAGTTTTGTCGTTGAAGTTACTTTTTTTTACTTGTTCCTCTGTTTTTCTCTTGGTTTTCTTACTGATTGCTAAGCAAGTTATTTAGTCTTTGGCATACTCTATATTCTTAAACATTGTTTCTTGATTTCTTAACAACTATTGTTTGAACTCGATTCAAATTCTGATCAACACTCCACACTTCATACTCCCTCTGTGAATCGTTTGGATCAACTAAAGCTAAGGTGAATCTAACTTGTCAAGTGAAAAATGAGCACTCCCTAATTAACCCCTCAATAGAGGATGAGGTGCTTTACCGAAAAATGAAAAAATATACACAACATTAGACCAATGCTGATCAGGAGCTTGGGATGAATGCAACGGAACAAACAATGGAAGATGGAAGTGGCCATTTTGATCTGAAGGCCCAGTGAGTTTCTTACAAGGAGCATTTAACAGGTCAATTTCATGGTGCCTGGGAAGATTAGACAACTAGCCAAGAAGCTGATGATATTATCATTAATGAAGTGGTGTCTGATTCGAAGGATGGAGTAGATGATGGATTAATGGTGGCTTTTACAAAGGCTAAAAAACAAGAGCTACGAAGACCATTGTGGAATGCTCTCACTGTAAAGCTCCTGGGAAAGGTCATAGGTTAAAAGGTTCTCACTTCGCGAGTTATTCACATGTGGCAGCTTGATGGAAACTACAAGGTCATTGATCTGGGGCAGGATTATTTTCTTCTCAAGTTTGAGAAGAAAAGTGATTATAAATATGTTTTAGATAATGGTCCTTGGGTGTTCAATGGGCATTATCTAATGGTGAGGCAATGGATACCTCATTTCAAGCTAACTTCAGATTAGATAAACTTCATTATAGGTTGGGTTTACTTTCCAGAATTACCTTTGGAAGATTACTCGAATCTGGCTTTAAAGAGAATTGCATCAGTGGTAGGGAAGGTGGTTCATATCGATTCAACTACTCAAAATGTAGTGCATGGAAGCTTTGCCCATGTATATGTTGAGTTAGATCTCCTCAAGCCTTTGAGATCTTCCATTATTGTTAGCAAATTTCTATAGCAAGTTAAATATAAAGGTCTTCAATTAATTTGTTTCAAGTGTGGTAAATTTGGCTATAAGCGAGACATATGTCCTAATGATAAGCAAATGCCAAAAAGCAATGATAGAGGATCTGATCAACCTAATCATCATGATAAAACTGACGAAGTGGCCAACATTGATTCTTCGATGAATCTAACAAATTCACACCCTGATGCGAGTTCCTTCGGACTTTGGATGTTAATCCAACGCAGTTCTCGGCGACCATCGACAGATGGAGCTAACAAAGGAAAGAATTATATGGGGATTGATCCTTGACATAAGCAGGGAAACAAATTTTCAGCGTTAGCAAATAAGTCTGAACTGTGAGTCACACTAGAGATAAACAACATCAATCTAAGAATACTGTTGGTAGTCAATGACAAATTCCTTTCGTAGAAGCCCAGGTTTGGCATCCTAAATTTTCACCTGGTATTCGAATTTCCTCTCGCAGGTAATGGCTTTAAAAGGCAAGAGGAAAAATTCAAAGCCTTAACTAAAGGGAAAGCAGATATCTTTTCGTCTACACAGTTCATGGAACCGCAGCCTGGTTTTCATTTTCAAGCAGGCTTTTCTGCTGATGTGATTTTTGAACCTCAACGTTTAGATTCTCTAATTGGACCTTCAAAGAATGGGTCTACTTCCCACTTTAGCACAGACAACTATTAGCCTATCACATTGGACTAATTTTGATATTTTACAACAGAGCCCTATGGAGGTGTGCAATCCAGTTCAAACTTATGATTGAACTAAAGAGAACAATAGCCCCAATATTCTTCCACCGGTTCATCCTTCTTCATCTGTCATAGGAACCTTGGGTGGTTCTAGTGATAACACTTTTATTGACTAGGCAGAATATAACGATCATTCCAGAGATGAGATGCTGTCCATTGCTACTGGAGAGCAAGAAGATGACATTAATGATAAGGGGAATAAGGATGAGACAATGCATGATTAAACTACCTAGTCTTTTTATTTCTCTATTGTTTATGACGATTCTTTTCTGGAAAGTTAGGGGAGTTGCTAGCTCTGTTTGTAAAAGGAATATTAAGGAACTTGTTAAAAGCCATAAAGTAGAAATTCTTATTATCACAAAACCTCATATTAGCGAAGGGACAGCAGATAAGGTCATTCATAGTTTGAGGTTTAACGAGCATGCTAAAGTGGATGCAGTGGGTTTCTCTGGTGGTATTTGGGTGCTTTGAAAAAATTCTATTGGCAACGTTCAGGTGTTTGAAATGGGTGGTCAATTCTTGACTATTCTTATTACATCACCTGAACAAGTTACATAGGGACTCATGGCAGTGTATGCGAGTCCTGCGGTGATTAATCGACAATTCTTTTGGGATTACTTGTAAGAGTTTTCATATTTTGATGGTCTACCTTGGCTTATTATTGGAGATTTTAACCAGATTTTGTCGCGTGAGGAAAAGCAAGGTGGTAATCCATAACCTTTATGACGTATTGAAGAATTTTGTAAGGTTATTGCTATTCAAAAACTTATTGATCTTGATGCCCAAGGTTACTGTTTTACTTGGTCTAATAGGCAATTTGTCTCCGGACTTATTCGAGAGAAACTAGACCGAGCATTATGTAGTGTGGAATGAAGGCATTCCTTTCCTGAGGCTTTTGTGCGTAATTTACCTCATGATCATAGTGATCATTGCTTAGTTTTGGTTTTGTTTGAGAAAGGGTTGCTGCTAATTATTTTGCTAGGCCCTTTCGTTTTGAAGCTACATGGCAAACCCATTCTTTTTTTTCTCAGGTCCTCCGTGATAGTTGGAATACTAATCTTGGGCTTCACTCTAATCTTCACAATGTCCACCTTACTCTTCAGCATTGGAATTTAGAAACTTTTAGGAATATTTTTAAATAGAAACATGTTCTGTTAGCTCGACTAGGTGGCATTTAGAGGGTACTGGAATGTACTCCCAATCTATTTCTTTTTGTTTTGGAAAAAAAATTGTGTCGAGTATAATGAGGTCCTTAATCAAGAGGAATTGTTATGGTTTCAAAAATCAAGAGAGAATTGGGTTCAACTTGGTGATCGTAACACACGTTTCTTCCATACCACTACTTTAGTGAGAAGGAACAGGAATAGGATTCATATGATTAAAGATGGGATCGGTACTTGGATTTGGGACAAAGTACAAGTCCGAGAGATTATTCTTCATCATTTTTATTAGGTTTATTTGGCTGAGCCTTTACAGTTAGATTTTTGATAGGCTTGTCTGAGGAGTTCACAGCTAATCGAGGAGCATTTTCTTTTCGATATTATTTGTATTCCACACGTTGATGAGGTCCTTGTAGCTTTGAAACAGATGGGCCCCTTCAAATCTCGTGGCCCGGATGGTTTTCAGGCGGGCTTCTATCAGGCTAATTAGCCTATTGTGGGGAATTCTTTGGTTTTTTTTGTCCAAGATGCCTTTACAAGGGGGAGTTTTTGATGCTACTCTAAGCCGCTTGTTAGTTTACC
>JAOTAY010000007.1:9743512-9753681 GCA_025629805.1 Erythroxylum baracoense | reverse complement strand
CATGAGATGTGGTAATTTACCACATCAGGACCCGTTTCTTTGGTCCGACCCGTTCTCTGGAAACGGGATGTTACAATTGTGGCCTAGCTGCTGTTGGCTCCTCCTCTTCTATCACGATCATGGCCACTGTGCACGATCGTGACCTATGTCTTTTAGCCCAAAACTCTTCAAATCTTCACCGTTCTTCCTTGTTTACCTTGCAACACTAGCACATACATCAAGGTACCTCAAAAATATACAATTTAAGCTCAAAGATTCCGACTAACCTAATAAAACACTTAAACACAAAAACTAATCTAATTAAACCCTAAATGCCTGCTCAACACTCAATTTAATACAAAATGCATAACAAATTAAACCCTAAAATATCATACAAAACACTTCTATCACTAACCAATACGGCTAACACACATGCCTGTGTTAGTAATTGCGTTCCACCCAAAACCTTAATTTTCAAATTATAAATTAAAGGATAAAGTAAAAGAAAAAGTAAAGAGAAGGCTTGGGAAGCACAAATTGATGACCTAAAATAATAAAAAGAACAACGAACAAGCAAGGAAACACATTTAAACAGGATTTTCATTGATCTAAAATGAATTTTTATAAAGATTAAAAGGAATTTCATCATATTTCTTTTAGTTTTCTGGTTTTTCTTTAGTTTTGATTTATGTCTTATATGATTAGCAATTAAACCTTTATTGGTACTTGGATTAGATGTACCTAGGGATAAACCTTGTAGTGATTTTATTTTATTTTAATTCATTCTTTAGTTTCATTGAGACTTAATTAGAGATGGCAATTGGGCCCAGGCCTAGCATTGCTTAAAGTTAATAGGCCAAGCTTTGGGTCTAAATTTTTTTCTTGAAAAATCAAACCTCTGGTGGAACTTGGGTTGCCTATGCCTTGCCTAGCCTAAGGCCCGAAAACTATTGTAAAAAACAACGTCGTTTTTATTTTTTATTAAATAAAATAAAAAACAAATCGAGTTGCACCAAATTGGACTCAAGCTTGGGCTCAAGTGGTCCAATTAGTTGCCATCCTTAAGTTCAATTATATGTTCTTAATTATCCTTTTATTAATATTGCTAGCATTTTGATTCGTGTATGATTTCATGCAATTGAGATTGAGAAATCCTTTGAATGAATAGATATAATATAATTGAAAGGAGTTGTTGCAAACCTAGAGTTAAGTTGATATAAATATTCTGAATTAGAGTCAAACTTAATAGTAAAATTTAACATCTCGATTAATGCAATTATAGGGGTTTTAATTAGAAATAAAATTTAATTAATCAATACAAGGTTAGGTGTTAATAGTTTTGACAAAGATATTAGCATAATTGATTAATTTTTATACTCCAATGAATTATAGATTAAATTAATTAGTGAAATCTTGATATTATGAGAAGTCTTAGGGGATTCGAATTTTGGATACCACTATCTTCTTTGATTGTTTCTTTGTTTAGTCCCTATTCTAATTAGTCAATTGTGTTAATTTATTTTAGTTTATTGTTTTAATTTTAAATTTGGTTAATCATATGTATAAAATTTGTTATACTAGATAATAAAAAAATAGTAAGTACTAGTAATTCTAGTCCTTGTAAGATCTACCTTTACTCATCAATGCTATTTACAACTATATTGTACGTTTATAGTTAAAACTAAAATACAACATCAATGATTATACCACGAAATTTTGTTTTTAATAACCAAAAACAAAATATAACACATGAAATTAAAACTTGTAAATGGAATAAGTTAAATAAAATATTAAATATATAAAAGGTCAAGTATATAACTTATTAATGATAATGAAAAAAGAGATTAGATAAGGCTTATATTAATATTAATCTAATCAAATGAATTTGCTGATTCTTAGACATAAGTGGGCATTTTTTTACCTTTTCAATATGTAGGTAATTATATTAAATTTTAATAATGAAAATAAATATCTTTTGTGTCTCACAAAAGACATTTTAATCATAATAGAAAAGGAAAAGTGAAGAAGAAAAAAATTGCACGTAAGAGTAAAAGAAAGCAAGTAAAATAAATAACAATGATTGTAAAATCAGACAGTACTTACTGATTTGACCAAAATTTACCAATATCAGCCTAATTTCTAGTTTAATTTGTGTTTATAATTTAGAAGAATGAAAATTGACGGATTTATTAAAAAACGGGATGATTTTCTCGAAGAAAACCGGTTAAGTAATAAAGTTCGTTAAGAATTTGCAACAGACTCAAAAAGTGCGTGGGACAGCACAGGCTTCCTCTCTGCAAACTACAAAGCCACCGCCTAAGTATTTAATTTTGAGAGGATGCATAGGGAGTTGAGATTTTTAATACTTCTCTTTATGAAATTTTAATAGTTTTTTTCTTTTCAATTCTTTTATATAATTCAACTAATAAATTATATTTTTAAAATTTATATTATTTACTTATATTTTTATATTTTAATTAAAATTTTATTTTAAATTATAATTTTTAAATAATAAATGAATTATTATTTTCATTCTTAAAAATATTTAATTTATTTAATTTCACTAATAAATTATATTTGTTAAAATTTATGTTCATCTGCGTATATTTTAATTAAAAATTTAAAATTATTATTGTTAAAAACTAATTATTATTTTTATCATAAATTTATTTAATAAATTGAATTATTAATTATAATATATAAATAATTTTATTTAAGATAATTTAAGATGTGTTATAAATAATATTTAAACTATAAAAATTATGTTTAAAGGATATTAAATATACTTCAATTTTTATGAGTCTTTAAATAAATAAAAATATAAAAATATAATTTTTTATTATTGTTTAAAAATTTATATTAAATTTAATCGTACTTTAAATTATTAGATTTATTATTATCTTATTATATATTGATTGGCATTGTTAATATACATTTTATTTTATACTATAATTTTTATTTATTATTAAAATTTTTATTTCTTATTTATCATATATTAATTTTATAATAATTTAAAATCAGTCAAAAAAATTTTTTTTAAAATCTATTCGACGTCTAGTTCGAATTTTAAAACATTTATAAGAATAGTGAATATTATTCCCTAAACGCTGACCCGTTCTTTCTCGGTGGTGCAATTAATTACTTATTGGTATTGCTGAATTTCAAACACTTTATGCTCTCTTCGTAGAATCCCAAACCCATAACCTTCCACAAAAGTTTCATTATTCACTACATCAAACAGATTCGGCACTGCCCAAACCTATTCACCCGAAGACAATCAAACATCAATCTTCGAGAATTAAAGGACAGCCATCAAATGGGTCAAACCTTTCGTAAGCTCTTCGATACATTCTTCGGTAACAGCGAGATGCGGGTACTCCTGTTTTATTTACTTGTTTATTTGTTTACTTTTTGGTTCTGATTATTCAACGATTTCCGCGAATAAGAAAATTTCAGAGCTTTTCTCATTGTTGTAGTGAACTTTTGATTTGTGAGTAAAGTTCTTGTAAGAATCTTGTTCTAGTGATGTTTAGCTCTATCCTTATGTGGGCGTATATGTGTGCATGTCTTATGCAAGAAATTTGGAGTCAGTGTATATTAAAATTACTGAAAATAAGGAAATGAAGTCTAGAGATTGTTTAAAGAAATCTAATGATGGAAAAAATGACTACTCCTTGTTTTCCTACATGAATGTTTTCATGGTTTAAAGGTGATCTTAAGCTCTGATATGATCTTTAAATGAGGTTGACTAGCTATAACTCAAGCACATACAGTTTGTGTTTGTTTATGATGCCCATATTAAAATTTGAATATAATGTGTCTAATTGATTTTATAATTTGTCTTTTTATATATGGAGGTTAAAATGTGAACTGAGAAGATATAGCATAAGCAGCTCATAGCTTATTTCCCTTTATTATACTTTTTTGCTTTTACACTCCTTAGGTTGTTATGCTGGGGCTGGATGCAGCTGGTAAGACAACCATACTCTACAAACTACATATTGGAGAAGTTTTATCTACTGTCCCAACTATTGGTATGTGACTAATAACTCTGTTTTTGCTATTAATTCTTTTTTGTTTGAGTCTGTAAGAAACTGGTGAGCTATGCTGCTGTTAATTTGCATGCTGTGAGTATAAGCCTGTACTATCAAGAAAATAAATCTGCCACTGTTGAGCCAACCAATTATCCTTAAACTGAAAATCATTTCAACAGAAGTTCACTGTTTTAGATCAACCAAGTACATTGATGCAGCACACTGAAAATCATCTCAGCTTAAGTGGTTTCAAAAATAACACTCTGGAAACATTCAAGAAACTTCATTCCTGTCACCTCTTTCATACAATCAAGGAATTGATTAGAGGAATCACAACTACTGTTTTTCTAGTTTTTTGTTGAATTATCTGTACAACTACTGATTTTTTTCATGCTTAAATCTCATCCAATGCTGACCTTTTTATTGGACAAAATATACAAGAAAACCAAGCTTTATTTGTTTATCCCTTAGTTTTGTGAGAGAATCACCTTTTCTATCTTTATTTTCAGAAACTTTACCCTCATTTGATTAATATTTTAGCTCCAGAAGGCTAGACATTCCTTATTGAAGATGTATTGTGTTTTGTATCTGCACAGGTGCTTGTTGTGGGAACTAACGTCTAGGGAACTTTTCCCCATTAAACTAAATCATCTCATGAGATGTTGTTTTGGCGGAGAGGTTCCCCATAGATTTTGTGTCATAGAAAAGCATAAGTTTTAACCTTGACTTTGTAGCACCCATTTTGAATTGTAACCCTTCCATACATTTCAGCCATTAAAGAAACCTTCCTCACATCCTCTTTGTCAACACATGATAATTCTTACCTAGCATAGCAACCGTAGTATGCCTACGAAAGATTGTCCTTAAATCTACATAACCAGTTGCTCTAAAATATTGGATGGTCCAAGTTACTGTATATTTGGGATGAATTGCCAAGGATTAATAGATGCCCGTTTGCTTGCCCATACTAAGATGTTCTTAAAATGAAATTCTATTATAAATGCGATTCTCTGTAGACTTGGGGAGAAGATTTACTCCATACTAGTGTTATCTTCCACTTTTTCAGAAATAGTAGAAACTTGTTTCATTGAAGAGCAGATAACTTTAACTCTTCCTCTTTCAATACACTAACCTTTTTAAAGTTTAAGAAACTGTATTTTTATTGAGATGTCCATACTTATTGGTGCTTCTTTTCCCTTTATACTGGTTATGAATCTTCGATCCTATTCATTATTGTGTTCTGACCATATTTAATTTTCTGGTAGATACATGCAATTGCACACACTTCCACACACAAACATTATCTCCCCCCCTACAAAGATGTCATGCCTGGTTGTTGCATCAAAAGCAAGAAAGGAAGTGAGAACCTAAAGGATGCTAATCAAATGAAACTCTACTGAAGTGATGGTTGTATCTACTCATGTTCTAAATTTCAAAACTCTAGCTTTGCATTTATTTTGGGGTTCAGAAGTTCTATTGATAATACTTAATCTATGTAACTTTTCCTACTAGTAATGACTAAGTATGAAATGTGTTGAATTTTAATCATGGAAGCAAGTTGAGGGTTTTGCTACTTTCTAAAACAATAATTGCTTTATAATTATATCATCTAAATATCCTTGTCCTTTTGGGGTTGACAGTGGCTTATGGAGAGATTAAAATATGATTAAAGTACAGTAAGAGAAGAAATAAAGCTGATAGAGTGAAACTGTTGCATGTCAATGTGAAGTTGTAGGTATACTTGACTTCAAAAAGTAACCCTTGAAGGGTTTCACTTTTGTTTTTCTACTGTGGTTTCTAATTTTTGCTTTTTAAATAAAAATAAAAATCTGTATGATTGTTAATGTTAATGTAATTTTATTTTTATTACTGATAATAATTATATATTAGATAAAATTTAAAGATAAATAATTTCTAGAAAATAAATAAATATATTTTAATCTCTGGTATAATATTTATTAATAAACTATCAATAAAAAATTATTTTATTTTATTAAAATAAATAATTTAATAATTAATTTTTATTTATAAATTAATATTTATTTGTTAATATAAATTTTTAATTATTAAATCAAAATTTATTTGAAATTTAATGAAGATATTTTAAATTTAAATTATATTTATTAACTAATTATTAAATTAAAATTATTTTATTCTTAAAAATAAAATTTATGAAATTAAATTAGTCATAATTTTATTAATGATAAATATTAAATAATTAAATAATATATATTTAGTTGATGGTAATCAAATTATGAAAAATAAAATAAAAAATAAAACTACTTTTGTTTTTCTGTTGTGGTTTCTTGTTAATGTAATTATATTTTTATTACTGATAATAATTATGTATTAGATTAAATGTAAGGATAAATAATACTAGAAAATAAATAAATAAATACATATTTTTTAATCTCTGTGTTGTAATATTTATTGATAAATCATCAGTGAAAATGTCATATTTTATTAAAATAAATAATTTAATAAATAATTTTTTATTTATAGATTGATATTTATTTTTACTATAAAATTTTAATTATTAAATTAAATTATTCATAATTTTATTAATTATAAATATTAAATAATTAAATAATATATATTTAGTTGATGGTAATCAGATTATGAAAAAATAAAAATCACTTTTTATGATTTTCATAAGTTATGAAAACTGGAAGAAATTAAAATAAAAATAGAAATAAAAAACTCAAACAAACTTTTCCATTGAATTTGAAAATAATATCACAAAATCAAAAATCAAAGTAAAAGCAAGTGTTTAAATATATGTCATGAAAGGTATTATTATAATTAAATTGGTTAAATAATTCAAGTACCATTTGGGTAGAAAAGCTTTTGTTATGCAACACAGCTGTGCTCAACTCTCAAGAATGGGCACCCTATGTGAAGTTTTGTTAGGTACCCATTCTGTTAGGACCACCTGAAATATGACATTCCTCAATTTAAGAAAATTTTTTTTATTTGATGTCTTTCCTAAGCTTTTAATTTTAAAAAAAGGCAAAGAGTGGTTAAATTGATTTCCATATATCTCTGCATTTTTATATAGTTTTTGATAGATTTTTAAATGGGATGCTTTGGAAGCTTTACATCCAGGTTGGTAGCTCATAAGTAACAACTTCTTTTTTTTGTATTAGATCTTCTTTGAGATTCTAATTTATTGCATATTTTGTACATGTGACTACCCCAAAAAGTTAACGAATATTTGTAAATTGTCGAAGTGGTTCATGAACCTTTCTTAATTACGTCTTTTATAAATTTACAATTTTTATATTTTATGAAGGATGGAAGTTTTTGGTTTAGTTCATTGTTTTGTTTATTCACTTATTATTGTGTTTGAATTTAAAGATGAATATTGCAAATATGAAAGCTGTATGTAGATTTTCATCTGGAGTTATCTGCACATATTTATATTTTTTAATTTTTTCATCATCTGCATAGGGTTCAATGTAGAGAAAGTTCAATATAAGAATGTGATATTCACCGTTTGGGATGTTGGTGGACAAGAGAAATTGAGGCCACTTTGGAGGCATTATTTCAACAATACTGATGGATTGGTAATAATAATTTTCTGTGTACTGAATATCTGTTCCATTTCTATTCTTGCATGTAATGTACAACTGAATCCGTGAGACTTGGCAGTCTCTCTTTGTGAAACTGATCATACAATGATTTTGCAATTTCTATGAGATTTATTGTGATTGATGTGACCTCAATATGCAGATTTATGTTGTTGATTCCTTGGATCGAGAAAGAATTGGAAAAGCAAAGGCAGAGTTCCAGGTAAATTCAGAAAGATATGCAAAATTTAATAGCTAATATCAAAATCAGTTTCTTAGTTGACACGTTATTTTTCTGCAGGCCATTATCAAAGATCCATTTATGCTCAACAGTGTCATCTTGGTATTTGCCAACAAGCAGGACATGGTAATTTTAGCTAGAGGTTTTTATATGCTTTGCAACACATGAATGATTAAATGCTCAAGAGAAGGAGAATTTTTATGAGAACTGCTTTTAAGGAAATGTTCGATGTCATTTAGAATATCAAGCTGATGTCTGGTCTTATATGCAGTGTCTTAACCCTGCAATCTTTAGATAAAAGGGAAAAGAGATGATGATTCTAGATTTTTTATTTTAGGACATGATGGGGAGGGTGGGGAAAGTGTCTAGTGCAATATTGCAAGTCTGTCAAATATGACAAAGAAGCGAGGATGTACCTACTAACCGTATGATATACAGTGACGGTTGGTTGCTCTCGAGTTTGTGGTGCATTTATTTTTGCATTTGTTAGGTTTTCCATTTGAGGAGGCATGTCATTGATATTCATGATTCCATCTATGGTGGTCAGTCTTATGGTCTACATTTTGCAAGTAATAATATTGCCCCCCTTTGAGTACTGCACTTCTAAAGCAAGCTAGTTCTTATTATCTAGAGCAACTTATCTTTCTGCCTTCTTACACAAGTCTGAGTTGTTAACATCCTTTTTGTGTACCAGATTGCAAACCAAATAGATCTAATGGATTCACCCAAAGTTATCCTTATCTGTAGCAAGTACAAATTTGTCCACGTGCAGATCAAAAGGAAAACTTTCCCATTCTAAATCAAGCCAAAGTAAAATGAGGAACCAACTTCTTGCATAAAAGTGGCTAATGAAGATATATCCTAGATCAAAGGAAAACTGTTCCATTCTAAATCAAGCCAAAGTAAATTGAGGAACCAACTTCTTGCTTAAAAATGGCTTAATGAAGATATATCTAGGTCTCTATCTTTTGTGATTCTTGATCTTGACCTTTTCAGCTTGCTTAAGGCGTGATATCACTAAGCTACGAATTTCATCTTGTTTCCTGAGTCCTTTTAACTTGGAGAATTTTTTTCGCTACAACAGTGTGACATCTGATTTCTCATCTTACAGGCAACTTTAGAGCACAAGAAGTGATTTGGGAAACCATTTTATTGGATGACAAAGAATGAAACAGAACTAGGAAATAGAGCTCATATTCTCCTGCCAACCTTTGAATCTTGAAGTAGGAATTGGTTAATGAAACAGAATTACGAAATAGAGCTCATGTTCTCCTGCCAACCTTTGAATCTTGTAGTAGGAATTTCCTTTTAACAATTGCTTGATTTTGTTTTATGCTTGTTGAGCATTTAAGGTTGTAAACTTTCTTTCGTATGGAAATATGCCACAAGGTCTGAACATGCATCTCAGTTAGTCTGGAATTGCGTTCAATGTCATGGCATGATATCCTGTGGCGGTGAAGTTTAAAGTTCTCCTGGTGTAGATGACATAATAAAATTTTGATAAACGTATGTCAACCAATTGTTTCTGGTTTCCTTGTCCAGAGAGGAGCAATGACACCTATGGAGGTCTGTGAAGGACTAGGTCTATTTGAACTGAAAAACAGGAAATGGCACATACAAGGAACTTGTGCACTCACTGGAGATGGCCTTTATGAGGGATTGGATTGGTTAGCTGGAACTTTGAAAGAGATGAAAGCTGCTGGATACTCCTCAGTGGGTACCTCATCATTCTGAAGTTCCAAGGAACCCTTGTCCTGTCTATTCATGGACATCAATAATGTTGACTGATATCATCTTCTGATTTTCCTGAAGGCTTGAGGTTTCTCTGACAAGTGTGGAGAGTTGACCACGCCTTCCATTCAGAATACCTTTTTGGGTAGTTGGAAAATTATGGAATTTGGGGGGCGCTTATACCTTTGATCTTCGTGGATAATCGATTGTATATTCTGATGCAAACATCCTTAAATTTTATGACATACTGGGTGCCCATGGTACATTTTATGTATGATTAATTTGTATACATGGTAATATATTGAGCATATTTGATCCCAAACTTTTCCTATGTTCGTATTTGCATGTTTTGTACGAGGAGCAGGGTTATAATGCTGTTAAAGTTGCTTTAAAGTGGAAAGTGCAGAAGCCTCTGAAAACTTGTTTTACTGATATGGGTAATCTATTGGGGATCAGTTTCTTGTTCGGATTCTATAATGCAATGAAGAGTTGCTTCTTGTTTAGGCCCATAATCCTCCGACGCCAATGCTGTAATCTAACTGTCCGTATGGTTGCTGTCTCTAGTTTCTGGAGACGGAACGGAACAGAAACTTGGAGACGGAACGGAACAAAAAC
>JAOTAY010000007.1:9717180-9741962 GCA_025629805.1 Erythroxylum baracoense | reverse complement strand
TATATATAGAGAGAGAGAGAGATGGGTGCGAGCAGCGATCCAACACAGGACGCCTCCGACGAGCAACAGAAGCGCTCCGAGATCTACACCTACGAGGCTCCATGGCACATTTACGCCATGAACTGGAGCGTCCGCCGCGACAAGAAGTACCGCCTCGCCATCGCCAGCCTTCTCGAGCAGTACCCTAACCGGGTCGAAATCGTCCAACTCGACGACTCCAACGGTGAGATCCGCTCCGACCCCAGTCTCTCCTTCGAGCACCCCTACCCTCCTACCAAGACCATCTTCATCCCCGACAAGGATTGCCAGAAGCCCGACCTCCTCGCCACGTCCAGCGACTTCCTCCGTGTCTGGCGTATATCCGACGACCACGACCAACCCCGGGTAGAGCTCAAGAGCCTTCTCAACGGCAACAAGAGCAGCGAGTTCTGTGGGCCCCTCACCTCCTTCGATTGGAACGAGGCTGAGCCCAAGCGCATTGGGACCTCCAGCATCGACACTACCTGCACCATCTGGGACATCGATCGCGAGGCTGTCGACACTCAGCTCATCGCTCATGACAAGGAGGTCTACGACATCGCTTGGGGAGGCGTTGGGGTCTTTGCTTCAGTCTCGGCTGACGGTTCGGTTAGGGTTTTCGATCTAAGGGACAAAGAGCACTCCACGATCATCTACGAAAGTTCGGAGCCAGACACGCCGTTGGTTAGGCTGGGATGGAACAAGCAGGACCCCAGGTACATGGCCACCATTATTATGGACAGCGCCAAGGTGGTTGTACTCGACATTCGCTTCCCGACGCTACCGGTTGTGGAATTGCAGAGGCACCAAGCCAGTGTCAATGCTATCGCTTGGGCTCCTCATAGCTCTTGCCATATATGTACGGCTGGGGATGATTCTCAGGCGCTGATTTGGGATCTGTCCTCCATGGGCCAGCCCGTTGAAGGGGGTTTGGATCCCATTTTGGCTTACACTGCAGGAGCTGAAATCGAGCAACTTCAGTGGTCTTCGTCTCAGCCTGATTGGGTTGCCATTGCATTCTCTACTAAACTTCAAATTCTTAGGGTTTGAGCTTAAAAGCTTACTGTTCTTTAAGAAGTGTTTAGAGTAAGCAAGAATGACTCTCTTTGCAATTCCTAAAATTGTTACTAAGAAGAATTCAGAAACCTTACTTGTCTACATTTTAGTTCTATCATATCATGGTATGTATGTTCCCATCTCTCCGTCATTTCTCCTTATTAGCACATTCATTTGCATGCTCTGTTGCCGTGTGTCACTCTTTCCTACTTAATGTTCCTCTCAGACTTAGCCTGATATATGGGAATGGAACCGGTTTTCCTTCTACGTATTTAAGCGTTTCTATCTCATGCTCTGTGGTAGAGAACATACAAAAGGGTGTTGTTTTCAAACTGGATGGCTTTTCTCTCTTTTTTGTGGCTTAGGTGCTTCTTGTATATCCCTGATGCGTGCCGTATGGCATAGTTTGTAGATCGTTACGGTGTGATTTCAACACATGGAGTTAACATCTTTGGTGGATTGTGGTTAGAATCATTAATGCAAAATTTTCAGGCGCAGCCTAGTTGAATTGTGGATCTTACTAATCATAAGAATTTGAGATATCTGTTGAGTTAGAAAGATTTGAATATGAGACAGAGAAGATGGATTGAATTGTTGGAGGATTATGACTGCACAATTGAGTATCATCTGGGTAAAGCTAATGTAATAACTGACACATTAAGCAGAAAATCTAATAGCAGTGTAGCAGAAGTTCAGATATCGAGGTTAACTGACCTAGTACAATTGAGAGCATTGAATGTTGAGTTGAAATTAAGGCAAAATGAGGCATTACTAGCTATATTAATGCTTAGACCAATGTTATATGACATAATTAGAAAAGCTCAAAACAAAGATCTAGAATTTGTGACATTAATTGAGAAGTTGAAAGTGAACCCTAATTCGGAGTTTAAATTGAGAAATGAGACACTGTGGTTGAAACAGAGACTATGTGTACTTGATATGGATAATTTGAGAGAAGAAATTTTGGAGGAAACACACATAACAGCCTATGCTATGCATCTTGGTACTACCAAGACGTATAACACGCTGAAATAGCATTTATGGTGACCAGGAATAAAGAAGCAAATGGCTGTGTATGTTGCTAAATGTTTGACTTGTCAATAAATAAAAGCAGAGCATCAGGTTCTGGTTGGGAAGTTACAGTCGTTACCTATACCGGAGTGAAAATGGGAGAAAATTACGATGGATTTCATTATGGGGTTGCCGAAGACTCCCAGGCAACATGATGCTATATGGGTTATTGTTGACCGATTGACAAAGTTGGCCTATTTCTTATCAATGAGAGAAGCTAATACACTGGATCAGTTAGCTCGAAGCTATGTAAATGAAGTGGTAAGATTACATAGGGTTCTACGTCCATTGTATCGAACAGGGATCTTAGATTTACCTCAAGATTTGGGAGAAGTTTACAGACAGCTACGGGTACAAAGTTGAACTTTAGTACTGCATTTCATCCTCAAACAGATAGACAGAGTGAGAGAAAGATTAAGACTATTGAGGATATGCTCAGAGCTTGTGTATTGGAGTTTCAAGGAGCATGGGATCAGTATGTAGCTTTGATTGAATTTGCTTATAATAACCATTATCACAATAGTATCGATATGGCACCTTACGAGGCGTTATACGGCAAAAAGTGTCGTTCGCCGTTATGTTGGGATGAAGAGCATCTAAGGATAGTTGATAAGGTGAAATTGATCTAAAATAGAATTAAAAGTGGCACAAGATAGATAGAAGAGTTATGTAGGTTAGAACCCTATATTTTTATACATGAGACATCGTATTGAGAAATTAAGAAATGCATTTCTTGCTCATGCATACCGTTAGCATACACATACGTGAATATTGATTGTACACATTATAATGACTGTACATGCATTCAATTGACATATTTCAGGTATAAATGATTTTAAAGTGATTATGATGTGAATAGTGAATATTATGTCTTCAATTTTGATTTGGCGAGTATAATTATTAATTTAGAATTTTTGGAAAAATTGGGAAATTTCTAAAATTATGTGTATTTTTGGACTAGGAAAAATGCCAAATAGGAAGACAAATTGATAAATGGTAGTAGAAATAAGTGACAAATGAAAGTAGAATTATTGACAAGTGGCATTAGGATTTAATGATAAGCGTCATAGAAAATTGAGAGACAATTGGTTTAGAAAGTGGAGGACAAATAGACTAGTTATTAAAAGGGCCCAAGTAGAGCCATAAGAATAAGACATGTGGCAAGTCACAAGTTTCATGCCACTTGCCACACATCCATCCCACGATATTTACTTAGTTAAAGATCATCTCTTAATTATCTTTCACTTTTTGCTAAATGCTCTCTTCTTCTTTGTTATTTTCTTCTCTCTTCTTCTTTATTTCCATGACACTCACAAACCTTCACCATCTTGAACTTTGCTATCATCCTTCACTTACCCACTACAAGAGTTGGTTGTTATCTTTTCTTCTTGACGAAACCTAGCCTTTTTCCTTTTTGAAAAGTTTATGATCTTATATGTTGGAGGAGCTAGGGTTTACATAATTTTGAAGAAGCTTGAAGTTTAATCAAGTAAGTTATACATCAAACTTCATGGTTTGTCTTAAATGAAACATATATGATGATTGATTTAAGATTAAATGATAATGATAATGGAGTTGAAGAGTCTTGAACGTTGATTTAGAAAGAAATATGTCAAAAGTTATAATTGAAAGTGAGTCACATGTGCATTACATATACAATTTAATATGTATTAAATGAAAGATTGGAAATGAGTTATCTAAACTGCACTGAATTTGAATTATGAAATAATGTGCAATATGAGATTTTGTGAACTGCCTCTAAAATTTGAAATGTGAATTGTTATATGTTTTGATATGAGTGAGCCTATCAATGATGGTTAGCTAATCGAGTTCACAAAACTCATCAAAATTACAATGTGGCTTTTCAAGTATGAGAGAGGAGACTTAGCTATTAAGACACTCTAGAAGAAGTATAGTTCTTACATTTTGGATAACAAAAAATAGCTCAAAGGTCGGTCAGCTGAGATTGTGGAGTTTAGTTAGAATCTTTTGTATAGTTCTCATGTCATGTAGAACATGTTGTAAGAGAGGTAAACTCTTATGTATTTTTGATACTGTATATATATGTGTGAATTATGTAGTGAAAAGTTACATTGTAAATTGTGTTTTATTAATAAAATATGGGATTAATCTTTAAGATATTGTGTTATTCTATATGATGCCATATAAGTGACTGTGACTGCTCTAACATACCACTCCCACAAGGCATGTACGTGAATATCCTCAGGATGTATAGGCATGTGTTAGGTGTAAGTGGGATGTTACAAAAGAAAAATTAGAACATCATCATCAATCCCAAACCCATCAATGTCATCATATCCATCTTACACATTGAAAGAAAAAAATAACAAAGTTGAAGAGAAAATGTCATTTGGAAGGGATCAGGATGGCTCGGGAAAGCAGCAGCAGTAGAAGCCCACTCCTCTCTCGTCTCTCCTCTTTTTCCTCTTCTCTTTTTTCTTTTTCTTTCTTCTTGGAGTTTTCCCAAAGTGGCAGAAATTGGAGCTCCCCTAAGGTTCTTTTTCTTTCTTTAAATAGTCTTTTCTATTTTAGGTAAACCCTTGAGTTTTCTCAGGTCTAAAAAGTCCCAAATGTCCCTCGGTAAATCGGGTTTTAAAGGCTATCTATGTTGTTTGTCGCTTAAGTCATGATCATGGCACTTCATTTAACTGTCAACCACTATCGTGGCTCCCCTAACTAGTTCTACCACGATTGTAGCCTATGATCGTGGGCCTTGGTTTGGCTCTAAGCTTCCTCTGATTCTCCTCCATTCTTCTATGTCTGCTCTTAAACACTAACAAATACATCAAGGCACCTCAAATACGCAAAATTAAAGTACAAAAGCATGCTCTAACCAATATAACACTCAAAACACAAACATTTAACTAAATAACACAATCCTAACCTAAAAATACACTAATCATTCAATTTAACAACTAAACACATTCTAAACTACCCACTAAAACATTATACAACCTACCACTATCATTGATTAATTGAAATATCTTTATAATAAAACCACTAAGAATGCATTAAACAATTCTTGAATTCCCTTGATAAAGATTGGACTTTAACCAATAAGATTTATATGTCCTAAATTTAGGATTACATGTAACTCTTTTCATTTATTCCATGATCTATTCACATATATGATTTCTCAATCGCTATATATGAAATCCAAAATTGAATCAAAACATTAGTATATTTCAATTCAAGTACAATAAACTTGGGTCTTTTATTAAATTAAGAAATCAATCCAAAACAATGATTTTAGGGTTCATGTTATATAGATCTATATCCTAATTTAATTATATTAAAGCAAAAGAAACTAAAAATAATCAAGATAGATAATAAGATAAAGAAAAGCATTTTCATAGATCTTGAAATCTTCAAGTTTTTAGTTAAATACTGATAGAATATTAAACTTTGTCATTAAGATTACTTTGTTCTTTTCCTAAGACACTCTAAATCCACTCCTAATAGCTACTTTATGGTCTTTTCTCCTTAACTCACTAGTATGCATATGCATCTCCGCTTGTCAATTTAAGAAAATCCTAAAATTTTAACCAATTTGGTTTCAGTATAGATTTATATTAGTACCATATTTTTCACAAATATGGAAAACATTGATTTACATAACAATCTTTATTAATATGAGTTACAAACAAATGTCAATGTTGCATTTATGTTGGCATAGTAAATCCTTTGTCACGTACACAAGGGTACTTAGAACACATGTATGTTTTCATAATAGAAAGTTCTAAAAAAGTCAAATGGACCAATCGTTTAAGCAACATTAAACACGGTGCTATATTTGATTCGTGTCCTAAACATACGTCTATAGTTAACCTATGTTCATTAAAAAACACTCCAAAACTTCTCTAACTTGGTTCTAAATTGTTCAAATTTGTTCCTTCATTGTTGGAGAGATAAAAGAAGGTTTATAAACAAAATATATGTCATATTAAGCACGAAATCCTATAAAATTCATCTAAAAACAAGCCAAATACTATAAAAACCACAATAAAAATATAAACTAATTAGCACTTATTAAGCACACTACCTTCCACTTGTCACTTTGCCACATATAATATAGTGAGGGGCTATTGGCCTAGCATTAACTCAAAGAATCTCTTCTATATGGAGGAAGATCACTACAAGTTATAGGTAAACTATGTATTATCAAACAATCTTCCTGCCTTTATTACCCTCCTCTTCTGGATCTCTTAGGATTCCTTCACCTTCCATAAGTCCCTCTACTTCTTTACCAACCTTACTGCCCTCTCAGAGTGTACCTGCTCACACTCTTGTCCCTCCAACTAGACATACCTAGGTGCAAGTTGCGGGGAACCATAATCTATAATCCAAACTCACATTCTATGCCCTAAACCCTACCTTGTACCATCAAGTTGTTTTCCCCTTTATCCATCCGTTATACAGGAGTTGACAAATGGAAGTCTGCATTTGTTAGATTCTTCTTAAATAAAAAAATTCCATTTCTTATCATGAAAATTTGGGTTGCTACCAACTAGAAACAACATGGAATTCTTGATACAATTTTGAAAATTGAATAAATTTTCTTCTTTTGGTTTAACTAAGCTAATGCAGTCACTAATGTTACAAAAGCTAGACTATGGCATGTGAATCATAAACCCTTTCTGGTTCAACCTTAGAGGCTTGGGATTAAATTTAAAGATCTTAAACACACCAACATTCCCCTTTGGATATGTATATATGACATTCCCCTTGAGTATTGGACAACTAAAGGTCTCAGCTACCTTGCAAGCTTAATTGGAAGACCTTTGTGTCTTGATCAAGCTACTACTAAAATTAAAAGGATCAACTTTGCAACAATATGCATAGAAGCGAAAGCACTTGTAGACTTACCTAATGAAATAGTTATAATAAGATTTAATGACAATATGGTGCTAGTGGAGGATAAAGTAAAAATAACCTATACTTAAAGACCTTCCAATATGAAATCTAAAAAGGGTTAGAAGCCTACAGGAAAAACCTTCTTAAGTGAACGTTATGAGGAACTTATGCAAGAAGATCTTTATATGGCTTATCAATCAAATTATGTTATAGATATTGAAGTTACAAATTATGCTGAAATTATTCCAAGATAGGGGAAATCTGATAAGAATTTAGTTGATCACTCTCTTAATGAAACTATTTTAGCTACAAATCTTTCTAATCCCCACCAGAATATTCCTGATTTTGGTATAGTCTTTGAAGTTATTAAAAAATCATTATTAAATGGTTTTGTGGAGCTTAATATGATTCTTGATGATAAAATAGCTACCCCTAACAGAATTGAATAATCTAAACCAGTAGAAATATCCAATAAGAATGAGCTTGAGGAGGTTGTTACTAGTCTCACCTATGAAGTCCAAAATGGAAATGCTCATAGAGAATTAATAATGAATTGCATACTTCATCTTAGACTGATAAGGAGTCTTTCCAAATTGTAACAAGCAAAAGAAAATCCCAGAAGAGCAAGGGTTCTAGCTGCAAAGCTAAAAATCATTAAATGTCCATTATAGTTTGGAATGTAAGAGGTTTAAATAAGCCTCTAAAAATCTTATATTGAAGGATTTTGTCTTCAAGGAAAATCCTCTTTTACTTGGTCTTTTAGAAACAAAAATAAAGTTGGATAATATTTAAAAACTTTACATTTCGGGGAACAACAAAGTTTTGTCTCTAATCACTCTCTCCACTTCCTAGGTAGAATCATTTTTTGTTATAACTTGGATAAAATTGAGATGGAGTTTTGAGGATTTTTGATGAAATAATGCACTTAAAGATATTCTTTGAAGTTGAGAAAGTGTTCCATCTTGTTTATAGTAGTCTATGCTAGAATGTTTTGATTGGTTTTTAATTCTTATTGTAGATTTTTTTTAGCTTTTAATAGTTCTAGACCTATGGTTCTAATTTTTGTTCACTTAAGATAAGAATTGATGGAGTGTTATAAACTAAAAAGGCAACATTACCTTAAAGTGTTAGATCAAGAAGATTTCACTAATTAAGAAGATAGGATAAGACTGTCAATCTTTCATTATCAAAGGAGTACTAGTTATCCTTACCTCCTTCCATTGTTTTCCGTTATTGCTACATGTTTTATACATTGAGGACAATTTTACAACTTAAGAGTGGGGAAGGACTTAACAGTCAAGCTTATTAATTTTGTTATTGTTAGCTTGATAATAAACAATTTGGCCATTTTTTAAATTTTTTGAAAGGACTTTCATCAAGATAATTCATTATAAGTTTTATGGTTATTTTGATATAATTTTTTTAGGAAAATGGTTGTAAACTTTGATGACTAAGTTAAATTTAAATTTTTTCGTTAATTTTTCAAATGGATACTTGATTTGTATGATGGTATTTCTTGTTTAATTTGTATATAAGTTGAGTTAAATGTGAATTCTTATTAAAATTTTCTTCATCCCACATAATAAGAAAAAATATTAAAAGAAAAAGAATAAATGAAATGAGCAAAGAAGTAATTATCTCCATTGGCTTCATACCAAAGAAAAGGTTAAAGATAAAAAGTTGTGTTAGTAGCCATTTGAAACAATGACCTATTTAAGTAACAAGGAGTATTTATGACAAGATGTTTACTCTCGCATTGAAATCTTATGTAACATTTCAAATATTCTCTAAATTCTCGTGTTGTTTAAATTTTAATTATATATTTTTCTTTAAATAAAAGATATGAAATTACAATTTTCTCTTGTAAAATTATTTTTTACATTAAGTTGAATTTTGCATATTGAGTTAAAGTTTAAAGGATTACAAGGTGAATTAAATTGATTTATATTTGATGCTTGTAGTTAATTGCATAATAATTCTATGAAATTTATAGTTGAATGAATAATAATGAATCTTTATTAATGCTTGATTTGCTTAGATGCTTTCCTGAAGTTGCTTCGTAGGTAAGTTAAGATTAGTAAAGCTAATTTTCTTAATGATAACAAAATGCTTATATGCGGGAGAATTTGATATGTGCTAATTACCCTATTTTTAGTATGATTTAAAGAGAATTTAGCTTCTATTTAATGATTTATATGAAATTTGGTATTTGAATTGGTTTATATTTTGTTTACATGCCTTATTTTAGCTTTCTAATAAAGAATAAATGAATTTAAGAAAGTTTGAGTTAATTTGGAGTCATTTTGGATGATTTTAGAGGAAGGAATCAAAACATGGCACCAACAGGGGGCCACCTTATTGAATATAGAGGCAATAGGTAGCTATGTTACTAAATATAGGGATAATAAAGAGAGCAATAGGGATCTGTGTTACCAATAGGGACATATATTCAACCTATATTCTATGTTTCATTATTTTATTTCTTCCTATTTTTGGCTAAAGAAAACTTTGGACCAACAAAGGGTTATGTTATACCCATATTGGTAGTACTTTTTCCAAAAAAAGAAGCTGAGAATGGTGCAAAGCAACTTCAACTTCTACATGGTCTCATTTTTGACCAAATTTCTAGTATTCCATGATAAAAGAATGAAAAAGAGAATAGATATGGGAGAGTGACATCTAGGAGAACCAAAAATCAGCCTAAAGGTATGGAAGAATTAAGAGCATGTCAACGAGAATCAATCTTGTAGAAAAGCAAGTTCCTATCAAGAGTAATCAAGAAATAGTAAGATTTATGTCATGAGATCTCACTTTTCTATCTTGTTTTCTTATTTGATAGATTCCTTTGTTTTGTTATAAACTAATTTGGGAGATAGATTTAGATGAAATGACCCTAGAAATTATTTAAATTGATTTCTTTTATTTAATAAAAATTTCATGTTTTCTTGAGAATTGTTCATGTTTATATATTATGATGCATTGAAGGACTTGGAGTTGAAGATTCAATAATCGGATTCATAAGTGGAGATCAAGAGATGATATGTATGAATAGATTATGACATGAATAATGAAGGTTGTATCGATTAATAAAGCTATAACTATATGATCTTTCTAAGTTATGGTGAAACTTATCATAGGAACTCACAAACCAAGTTAATATGTTGTTATGATGTTTTGATTATAAAGATATTTTGGTTAAATTAACTTAAGGATAAAGATTGTGTTTCTTAAAAGAGAAATAAGATCAAAGAATCCAAAGAATAGCTAAGAGAAGCATAAAGAAAAGAGAAAAAGCTAGAGTCGTCTAAATACAAAACCATAAAACAAAGGGAGAAAGAAACTTGCAAGGAAAAAAGAATTTGCAAAATAGTGCTTGGGACCTATTGCTTAATCATTTCCCAAGATTTTAGAAGAAAAAAGTATTGAAGCCTTCTGGACTAGTGGCCTTATTGGGATTCAAGGACAAAATAGCTTTTTTTAATGATAGGCCTTATTTCCTGGCTTCAATAAAAATTTACTTGCTCATATAATTACTTGAGAAATGTACGATTTAAGAACTAAAACAATGCCATCGTAGAAGAATTATGTGCCTTTTTCTCCTTCTTAAATCCATGTAGATGCATTAACATGGTCTTGATAATAGTAGTTATGGATCACTAGATTGCATAATAGGTGTTACTAATATCACGATGGTTTAAACTTTTATGTTCCTCCTTTACAACTTGGAGGGTTTTTATACATTTATAAGCTTCAAATACTTAGATATGTATTTCCATTTCTTTTTTCACTTTTTGAAATACCTCCAATTTGGTTAACTAGTTGTTAAATCTAAATATCTTTTTTTAGATATCTTAGGTAAGTTATAAATTTCAATAAGGGTGGGACTGTGGTCAGATGTAAGGTTGTTAGAAAAGAATGTCTCTACCATTTAGGAAGTTATCCATCCACTCATGGTTTACCAAAGCCCTGTCTATTTTCTCTTTATCAATCATTTTTCACTTTTCCTATTACTTTATATAAAAAAGTTCCCCTCATATCTTAGATTAACTACATCAATTTGGTGCATTTTCTAAAATCATCATTCTAACTTCCTAGGTTTATTCTATCTCCTTCAGGCTTAGATAGGTGTAGTTTAATATTAAAATCCCCTAATATCATGCAAGAGAGTTCAAGTTACTGCCTATTCTCCTTAATTCACTAAGAAGAGAAATTATTTGATCTAAAGAGTATTCTTTGAAAAGTTAGGTTTGCTGCATAACTTGAATTAGGAAACTCATGATCCATTCTTACCTTTATACTTAACTTGGCATACCTTATGTGTTTCATGGAGGCTATTATTTCATCTAAACATATGAGTTTGCTAATAAGACTAAATAAATAACTTAACCCCTTAGTTGATCAATACTTTAATGGAATATTATAGAAATTTGTCCAAATAAGAACATGCATCATTCGTATTCTTTCCATTTCCAAACCTGGCCTCCTTTTATGTAAAAACATATAATTATTGATGTGCTATGAACTTTTTTCAATTAACTTCTTTATACTTGCATTCTAAGAAAACTTGAATATAAACATGTCTTGCTAATTTTTCACATCTCTTTTAGCTTTAACTTTTTCCAATAGTGTTGTGCCCACCAATTCATAGTTGGAAAAGCTTTCCATTGTTAATGAAGAAGTTTAATAATGTGGCTGGACATTTGGATGCTCAACTTTCAGAACATGTAATGAAGGAGCCACCATATTGCTTCCATCGATGTTAACAAGGGAACTGTAACTAAGTTTGTTATTATGGGAGGAGTCTCCTATCAATTAACACATGATAATTCTTATCTTTTATACCTCAATGTAAAATACCTTCTTTGTTTTTGTTGGTAGTAACAACTATACAAGTTAAGGAAGACAAGCCCTAAATTACATTTAGTACTTTAATTAAGTCAACATCTAACAAAGATGCCTCAATAGTGGTATTTAAGAGAAGAATTATAGAAATATGAGCTCTAGGCTTGTCTGTGAGACTGTAAAGCTTAAAGGAGGGATTTTTTCACATGATTGAAGTGCATAGCATGGTAATAAGAAAACCAAATTTATGTATGGTTTGTAGCTAGATAGGGGAAGAAGGGGCTGGAGAAAACTCTGATTACAGATGATGGTAATATTTTATTTAAATTTTCAGTAGACAACAACCTTAATGAAATAATTGAATTGGGACCACAACATGGGGTCAATCGATGTTTCTCTAGAAAGGAAAGCCTGGGATTGAATTTGATAGAGGTTATATTGAAGCATTCCCCGTATAGGTGAATTTCCATAATTTGCCTTTAGAATTATGGATGGTGGAAGGCTTGAGTTTCTTAGCAAGCTCTTTAGGAAAAACCACTATGTATGGATGTTCAAATATCCAACATAGAGAGGATTAGGTATATAAAGATTTGTGTAGAGATTAAAAGAAATGCAATTTTGCCAGACAGTTTATCAGTGTTGAAACTAGGTAAATCAAGTGAGCTGGTACAAACTGAAATTTTTTTGACTTATCCCTAGAAGCCTAACAACTCAACAAAGAAGTGGGTTCCTTCAAGCAAAGTCTTCAAAACTTTATGGCAGGAGGAAATTTTGGGTTTAGAGCTCAATGTAGTAGACACAAATGAAACGGATAGATTTGGTCGACAAAAGTCTAAGATTAATGAGGAGAGCTCAAATATTATTGAGGTGTAGGGGGACCTGTTAAAAGAAGATCTTAGAGTTGATAATGAGAAGCAAGATAAACTTATCAAAGAATCAGTAGATAGTTCTCAGAAGTAGATAGCTAGATGTCAGGAAATTGTAAACATGTTGGAAATGCAGGTAGCTGATGAACAAAGGGGAATTACAAATAATAAATTGGAAAAGCAAATAGATGAAGAATATATGGAAAACCAGCAGTTTATACAACAAAATTGTAATGTGATATATGAGGTAGCAGACGATATTAAAGAAACTTCCTCTAATTCCAGAAGCAGATAGGCTAGGAGGAAAGGCAAAAACAAAACTAAATGGGATATCCCCTTAGACCGCAATTCTGGTATGGAACATTAGAGGGCTAAATGACCCTCTCAAACAATCCATGTTGAAAGAGATAGCGCTTGATAAGAAACCTATTCTGGTAAATCTCTTAGAAACTAAAACAAAAGCCCTTCTTGTATAACTAGGGCTTAAATTTTTGGGTGCGAAATGGAAGCAAATTACCAACCATACATATCATTACAATGGTCGTATAATCTGCCTTTATAATTCAGAAATCCTTGAGATGTAAGCTACCAGAATAAGTGATCAATATATGCATCTAAATTGTTATATTAAAGGTAAGTCCTCCTTTGAAGTGACTTCATATATGCTTCAAATTTTGCTTCTCAAAGGGAGAAACTATAGTCTGATCTGTAACAAATTCAAGTTGGAGTGCAAACTCCACAGATAGCTACTAAGGATTTTAACTACTCTCTAAGTTATAAGGGTGGAACCGAATACAAAATAGGCACAAGTAGAGAACTAACTCATCTTTTCCAAAAGGTGAATTTAGTGGATTTAAGATCAATAGCAAGGTTTTTTGCTCGGACAAATAAGTAAAAAAGAGAAATTCTAATTAGGAAGAATCTAGATAAAGAAGTCGTAATTCAAAACTGGATGTGTAAGTTCCCACAATCATATTTACACTTTGGAGATAATTTGTTTTCAGATCACTCACTTATCCTTATACAGAAGATTACTGAACCAAACAGACATGGAGAACCATTCAGATTCTTTAATGGGGTCACATAAATGGAAGGATACATAGAGATTATAAACAGACGTTGGAGTGTAGAAGTGTAGAAGGTTAAAAACTTATCAACTGGTACAGAAGTTAAAATTAGTGAAGAATTCAATCAAGTCTTTTATTAGAATGAAGGATTAAAGCCTCATTAATATAAATTTGAAGTTAGAAGAAGCTTAGGCAACGTGTTATAATCACCCTCAAAATTCTGATCTTAGAAATACTGAAACTAGGACGTTAAAGGAATATTAAGAGGAACTGGCTTTTCAAAACTCCATGTTAAAGCAGAAAGCTCGAATGAGATGGATAAAAGATGGTGACTTTAACTCTAAATATTTTCATGTATATCTTCTTTCAAGAAGAAAAAGAAATACCATAACTTAATTGCAAGATAATCATGGAAATGTCATTACAGAACAGTATGATCTGAGCAAACTAGCTAAAAACTACTTTCAACAACTGATGGGAATGACAGATAACTGCCAGCATGGCTTCAATTTGAAAGATATGCTTGAGGATCCACAAAACTAGGCTCTTAATGACATAGTAATTACCCCATTTACATCTCAAGAAGTCAAGGAATTTCTCTTCAGACTATATCCATCAAAAGCCCAGGATTGGATGATTTTCCATCATTGTTTTTTCAAAAAACTTGGGAGATTATAGGGAACCTATTTACTTAAGTTATCTTGAAGTTTTTCTCCTCTGGAAAAATGCTCAAGGAAGTAAATCACTCTGACATATGCCTTATACCCAAAAAGTAAAAACCCTCTTCCATAATAGAGTTCAGACCCATTTCCTATTGTACAACAATGTACAAAGTTATTGCTAAGTTGTTTGCTATAAGGCTTTAATTAGCTCTGGAAAGAAGTTATAAATACTACTCAAGGGGCCTTCTTACTTGAGAGAAATATGAGAGATAACATACTCATTCTATAGGAGCTATTAGGGGAGTACAAAATAGGTAAGAATATTAAAAGTTGGTTGATGAAAATAGATTTTTTCAAAGCTTATAATATAATCAGTTGGAGATACTTACAAAATTACTTGCAAGCAATATGCCTACCACTTAAATTCAAGAATTGGATATTGGAATGCATTCAAACTACCTCCTTCATTGTCTTGGTCAACGGTATTCCATCTATACCCTTCAGAAATGCTAGAGGGATAAGACATGGTAGATTTATATATCACTATACGTGTAGAGACATTAAATTATCTCACTTGATTTATGCTGATGACTTAATGCTTCTTAGTAGTGTAGACAACCATTCTATCAACATCTTGCTAAACATATTACACATATTTTTAGAATGGTCTCGTCTCAAGGGAAATGTTGAGAAGAGCAGCTTGTACATATCCTAAGATGTTAGAAATCAAGAGGAAATCTGTAGCAAAGTAGGATTTGCATTGCATTCCCCTCCATTCAAATATATGGGAGTTCCAGTTACAACAACCAAACCCAAGTTTTTAGACTTCTTTCCTCTGATTGAGAAGATCAAAAATAGGATCAATGCATGGCAAAATAGATTCCTCTTCACTGCAATTAAACTTACAGTCATTTATTCAATCTTAAACAGCTTGCACATCCACTGGTCTGCACATGTTGTTCTACCTAAGAGAGTTAACAAAGAAATTAATAGGATTCTAAAAACATTCATGTTGTCTGGAAAAATAGAAAATTGCAAGAAGGCCAAAGTTAAATAGAGTGATCTGACCATACCAAAGAAGCAAGGAGGGTTAGGCATTATTCCAGTTTCACAAATGCAAAAGGTACTCTTATGCAAGAGAATGTGAAGACTCTTTACTGGTAAAAAATCATTATGGATCAAGTGGGTGAATGAATATCATCTCAAAGATTAGAATTTCTGGCAGGTAGAAAACTCTTGTGAATTTTCTTGGATTTTCAATTATCTACTCAACTTGAGAGGCATGGTATATCCCCATATTAAGCATCAGTTAGGAGATGGAGCAATATTTGGTTCTAGTTCGATAATTAGACTATATACAGCCCACTTTTCCAAAGAGCAAACATAACATAACTTAAAAATAGAATTTCAATCAATGCTGGAGTCTCTACACTCCTCCATAATAGAGATTGGTTTGGCAATTTTAGAGGTTCTCCTTACTTGCAAACTACTTATCACAAATCTCTGAGCCCCATAAAGAGGATAGCATCATTTGAGTTCCCAACCCAAAAGGTACTTTCACCAATAGCTCCTGTCATAAGATAATTGCAAGAAATGCTGAAGAAGTCTCTTGGTATGAAATTCTATGGAAACAGACTTTAAACCTAAAAGCCTCAGTTTTCTCTTGGTTGGTAATCAAGAATAGGCTTAGAGCGTAAGATAGATGGTTTGGGGTATATAATCCCATTTGTGTCCTATGTAAACAAGCTAAAGAGAGTAGGAATCATCCATATTTTTGTTGTCATTACACAAAAGCAATTTGGAACAAAATTATGCACCTATTACCAGTTCCTTGCTACACTTTTGATTGGAGAGAAACACTAAACATGATCATTGATAGCACCAAGCAGGGAAAGCCAAATGGGCTTCTCATTAAAACAACTTTTACTACCACCATCTACAAGGGAATTAAAGAAGAAAAATATCAAATAGCATAAATGATTATCTTTGATAGCAAACTTCAAACAAAATATACTCACTCATAACATGAAGAATACGTGGATGCTGAATTTTTGTACTTAATATAATATACTCTTTTAAATTCCTTTTTGCTAAGTTGTTGACAGATTAAGCGATTGATTGTAACGTTGTTATTGTAGCTTTTATTTCTATTGATATAATTCCTTTTAATTTAAAAAAAAAAAGTCAAAAAACCACTTTCTAAAAAGTTTACTACAAAAGGAATAGAAAACCCAAAAGCAATGGAGAAAAAGCTCTGAGCGCCTGAAAAGATAGAGGCAAGCGAGCTGATATAAGTGAAGCAAAGAAAGTATCTTGCACAATGAGAAGCACGAAAGAACGGAGGCTAATAAAGAAAAGGTTAGCCACTGGGCGAAGAGAGGGGGCTAATGAGAAGGAGAGCCATCAATCTCTTTATATAACAAAAATTTTTTACAAGATCAAAATATTATACCAAATCTCACTCCGTTTTAAATACTATACGAATTTTTTAACACACTTGTTGAAAATTTAACGCCTCGCAGAAAACCATAAATAAGACACCATCAGTGCGGGAAAATTGAGAGCGTAAAACAATTCATTTTGCATCCCTTGGGATTCGTGACACACTTTAATTAAGAGAAAGTACTGCACCCCTCAAAATTAACCAAATGATTTACAAATAAATACTCTTTTAAGTTCTACACCTCACAACAATGGCGGAGGGCTTTCAACAAATAAGAGCGCTGCATAGAAGTTTCGAATGCGCCTCAAAATGGACCGACATAGGGTCGTTATCCAGACCAGTTCATCAGGTCGTGCACGCACAACAAAATGTGCTCTTGAATTCTCCTTTTTAAACAATAATTTATGGAAGTGTCAAAGTTTCGCATCCAGGCCTGCATCTATTGCATTGAAAAGATTTTTCCGTCCCTGCTCAAACCATGCCGCTGTTTGGCACTAACCAATGTCCTGTGAAATAAAAAATTTCAGAGGTACAATTTCACGATATATTCCCATGCCTTCCATAAAGAGAGAACATCAATTAGAATCAAATATATCATGGTTTGCTCTCTTGCCAGACCTAAGTATGAAAGAAAGAAGGTTACCCAGTACGACACTTAATGCTCCAGTATTTTGATTTTCTCAATACAGTTTTGCATGTGTTGAGTAACATCAGCAGATAGACGCTCTCCAACTATGAGCTTGTATTGCTCAAATTTCATTTCTTCACATTTCAAAGCTGCCGCTTTGCATGCATTGATGCTTCCTATTACCAAAAAGAAGATGGAATAAAAACAATACCACATCATATTGCAAATATTACTTTAACAAAAACTACAAAAATATCCTCTCATCCCAAGTTAGGTGTGTAGCTATTCAATAAGTGAGTAATTTCGCATTTGGTATTCATCGAGGTTATACGCCATCTATAGAAAAGATATCAAACTGTAACCTGCCGAATTTCATATTTAAAATTTATGTATTACTTAAATTTTACAAATTTTAGGTATCGGCATCTTGCCACGTTTTCCAATTCCATCCCCTTAAATGTGTCTTTTAACGGTAACAGTATCAACTTAAGCAGCTTTATGATAAAATATTAAAGAAAGAATGCCATTATCATTTTGATAATCTCAAACTAGAAAGGCATCGGTTCACGTAGAAAGTACTAAAATTGAGTACTAACAAGAACATTGATTAAGACGAATGTCGTGAAATGTCTAGCTGGCTCTGAAAAACAATTGAAGACTTTGGAAGATATCGCAACCGTTCAATTAATAAATGTTTCCACAAAATATTTTTCAAGAAAGAAGCCAAAAGAATGACAACAGGTCAGGCACTTAATTTTCTGATTTATGAACAAGAGAAAAATATCCGATTTCCATAAACAATTAGGGATTAGATTGATGTGTTACATGCAGAAGTTATGAAGAACATTATTTTGCAATAAAAAAAGCTGTAGACCCAACAAAAACTAACTTGGATTGACGCTTGGAAGATCAACCATGAGAAACCTTTATTCAACAAGAATTCAAAGGAGAAAGATAGTTAAAAGTAATAACACATTTAGTTTTTCATTTGTTAAGAACATAGGACCAAATTGGTAGATTTGACAATACAGTTGGTCACTAATCCAGTTTTCAGTCATGCGGTCCTAACTAACAAAAAAAACCCACCTAGTTGCTTTTAATCAAACTAGAAAACCACCCAGTGACCTAACCCAAAATTTCCAATTTTACTTTTGAGTTACTTCTTAACTTTAAATTGTTAAGAATTACATTCATCACTCCTGACTTTATCACTTCTCCACCTGATTGGACAGGTTCAACTTCCACTACATCTTCCAAAACATTAAATTTTTCATTGTTTTCGTGAAAAGCTTACAATTAAGGATCTTGGAAGCTCAGTTTACATGCACAAGGAAAGAGATTCTCTTCTCATTTATGTCTTTAAGCACTCAAAAAGGAATATTCACTAACATGAGAAGAACACTGAAAGAGAGAAAAGGATTCTCCAGTGCAATAGATCATCTGTCCTAAACTTGCAAACGTTACCATCTTTGTTAATAATTATTTAGACTTACCACTTAGGTCCAGTAAGTTGAATAATACCGAGCAATTTCCAATACATCTGACCATGGTTATGGCACACCAAACCTTTTGGTACTCAACTCGTGATGCTCGGATAATACATAGTTTTGTAATTGGATTCACATATTTTACTGCCAAATAAACAAGATTTGAAAGTAGAGTGAGAAGTATTTATGAGGTAACGAAAACAACCAGAACTGGAAACAGATACTCACCCTGAAAAGATCCAATACAAGACGCTAAACCGCACTCCCCAAAATTTACAAGAATGTTGTCCTTAATTGCTTTGGATACATTAAATTGTGTGAGGACAATAGGATCATCTGCTGTTGCAATGTCTCGGTTTGGATCCAAATAAACTTCCATAACCAGATACCTATTCTTAAATGCAACCATCGTGCTTGTTCTGCAACATAAAACCCACAATTTCAGAATACAAGTCAGTTTAAAACAGAGAAAAGGGAGAGCAGAGCCAAATAGTACCAGGCTTAGTAGAATAGGAGACGAGAAAGGGGAGGGAAGCAGTCATTAGGCTTGGGATGGGAGGGAAGCGAGGAGACTGGAACTATTAGGGTTTTTTGGGACGTGGATTTGGTAATTTTGGATTGGCTGATCATAGATACAGACAAAAGAAAGTCTTACCACTTTTTGGATTGGGATTTAACTTTAATTACCGTATTGCTTTTTCAACTTTGTTTTGTAATTGTAATCTACACTAACTTTAGAAGTTCAGAATATAAGTTATTAAACTTACTTTATTAATTATGCAAAAAGGATTTCATGAATAAATGTACTTTATTTTCATTTTTTTAAAACTAAATTAGAATGTTGAATATGTAAATACACTTTTTACCAATTTAATAGATAAGTTTAGCTAACAGGAGATGATTTTTAGCTAGATAAAATAATAAGTTCCACCTTGCTGCAGATTGTTCTTGATCAAATTGAATCTAGGCCTCAAATATCTCCTAAGCTTGATGAGGAGTCTTCACTCCTTGTGATGCTTAGATGTGGAGAGACCCAGCCCAACTCATCTGTGACAGCGAAGTAAAAGGTCAAAGCATATAAATAGGGCTGACGTGACTTAAATCATTCTAAACTAATAACAAGGGGAAAAGCGTGCTTGAACTATAATGAAGGGAACTTATGACAATCAAAGCATAACGGGTGACAACAACAGTAAAACCAGGAAATCTTTACAAGCATCAAATGATTGCAATAATTTAAAGGAAGAGAAGAAATCATGTCATTAGCCAAAGCTCTAGACCATACTAATAACACATATTATACTAACAACCGTTTTCAAGCTTAAAACTGACAAAGAACAGTATCAAATTATCCTGAACAGGTTTTATCATGATCCAACCAAATATACACCAATATCTGTAGAATAAATCATCGTAAAAACAGGCCAAAAAAAAAGCAGAAACAATAAACCATTTCTAAAAAATGAACACCATTAGAATCTTGACATCAATGGACAGATAAATATATGCCAACTTAACCATAACAGAGACCAGTTCTTCAGGTATGGTGATGCCAAATCTCTAGTAAAGTTTTGCAAGATTAAATTAAGGAAGACCGGAATTTGTGGAATATGTAACTGGTCAGGGATTTACAGATGCAAAGCATGGCTAGCTTGGATTTTGATTCTTGAAGAAGGTTGATAAGCACCGAAGCTTAATACGGTGTCGATAGGAGGGGAAGTAAGACTTAAGTATGGTGGTGTCGTTTTGATTAATTGCACGTTAATTGATACACGTGTTGAAGGCAACTAGGAGAATTGGTTGTGACTTGTGAGTAACGGCGATTGTTAGGCTATTAAAAGGGATAAAGAGACTCAACAGCATGCGTAATCTTTTCAGTGTAATCTTCTCAACAGCAATCTTATCTGCAATCTTCTCAGCGTAATCCTTCCCAATAGCAAGCGTAATCTCCTTATATATGACTCACTTTAGATAGCTTTAGATATCTTATTTTTGTTTTAGAAATAATTATTTTGTAAAATCTAAGTTGAATTCAAATTCAAACTCTCTCGTATAGCAAACTTTGGCTTTATAAATACAGCAGTAGAACCTGTGCAGAGTGTGCGGGAAGCGAATATTTTACACCCTCCTCCTTGTATCTTTCTTTATGGTATCAGACCCAACAAAAGCGTAGATATTAATCAGCAACTCTGTCACCATGAATCCCTCATCCTCAAAACTTACCTTGTCACCAATAAATCTTCATCATCTGATTAATATGTGTTCTCTTAAGCTTCAATTAGATACCTACCTCATATGGCAAAACCAAATGCTAACCCATCTCATTGAAAATCATCCCCCTGAAAGAATTACCATTGAAAAAACATGTGCTGATCCTAGCCACAGCTACATAGGGATTATGGAAGGAGAGGAATCTTAGAAGGCTCCAAAATAAGGAAAATAAGTAGACAATCATACAAGTCATACTATATAACATAAATGAACAATCCATATGCTGTGAACTAGTGCAAAGAATTGTAGAGTTGCGTAAATACCTGAAGGGCAACAAATACCACGACATGCAGATCATCCTTGAATGTTGGTGCGATCTTCAAGCAATTACAAGAGCTGATAGACGACAAATAAAGACTTAGGCAGCGGAACAATCAGTCAAAGGAAGATAGTATGGTAACTTTTACGTGATGGTAATTAGAGTATAGAAGGGAAGAGATGCAGTAGCGAAACAGACCCCCAGAAGGAAAGGGATTTTCCAATCCCTAATTTGGTGAAGTCTGGAGGTTTCAAAGGTCCACAGAGGAGTGTCTTACCTCTTTGCAAAACGACAATGCCGAGATGGTTTTAAAACGATGCGTTTTAATGTATTTGCTTGGTTAGGGGGAGACTTCTCATTAGCCTTTCTCTAGGAATGTCAAAGTCGGCTCAACCTATTTTTGACCCGAGTTAGCCGGACCATGGTAAGGCCGACCATGGGCAGGACGAAGGTCGGCCCAGCCTATAGCCCGGCTATTATTTCCAAAACGACGTTATTTTGTCAAAAATAAGGTCGTTTTAAAAGTTTTTTATTTAAAAAAACAAATGATGAAACCTGTCAGGCTATAAGCCGGGCTACGAGCCACCATGACCCGAAGCCGGGCCAAAGGCAACTCGAGCCTGGCCCATTGATATCCCTACTTCCCATTCTTAACTCTCCAGACGTAAGTGTACTTTGGTTTCTATATTGTGGAAACCTTATCTTATGAACTATTCCTCTTATTAATGATACTTTTTAATTTTTTTAAACGATATTATTAGTCATGCATATGATATATGAGTTGTAGTGGAAGGAGTCAACAAAGATTTGCAAACACCTACATAAGACAGTTATGTCCATTAATTTCAATTATTTACATGATTTGTACTAGAATTCATTAACAAAATTGTGAACTAAAAAACACAAATGAACACAATGGACAATTAATCTGTTCATTATGTAATGTTAGATTTGGCTTCTATATATATACTTTGTTTATAATAAATCCATCAACAAATTAAATTCTTGGTTACAATTGTTGTTGACTTATATTTTATTATTTTATTACTATAGTTTACATAGATATAATCATTTCATATTACTATAGTTTACATAGATATTGTCATTTCATATATAGTTGAGTAACATAATGTTATATTATTTATGGAAAAAATAGTCACTTCATTCTTATTAACGGTTATCTCTAATTTAGAAAGGAAATGGTTTAATTTACAAAGATAGGTAAGTAACACGATAATTGAACCATGATTATAGTTATAACATTCCAACTAAGAAGTAGGGATGTCAATTTTGGCTCGGCAGTTACTTCAAAAACGACGTGGATTTTAATATTTTTAAAAATATACATATAAAGTAGACCATGGGCGAGCTGAGCCAGTCAACCCGTGGTCGGGTAAGGTCACAAGCTGACCTAGCCCGTGGTCGAGACATTCCTACTAGGAAGATAGTCCACCAAGCTATTAGTTCAAGTCGACTTGATCCTTCTCCTTAGGGATTCTGGATAAAGGAGGTCTAGGGAAGTCAGGTCTATAAAATATTAATTTCCAACCCATCTCTACACAAAAGTGATTTATCAAATTCTTTTTATTTGATTTGTAAATCCCAACAACTCCTATTGTCATTTCTTTCTTTTACATGCCAAATTAAAGAAGAATAATTTACAATTTAATAATATTAAACCACTTATTATAGTTGAAGAAAAACAAGCCAATTTATCATTTAATTGTGCAGCTATATATATATAGTTTACAGAAGTGAACCAAACTAAATAATTAGCTACTAATTGACCAGTCAAATTCAAATGGTTAGTTTGGTTTGCTTTCGAAATCATGATTTTAATAAACCAATACGTTTTCCAAAATTTAAACTAAAACATGACTGACCATATAGTCATATAGATTATCATATTAAACAAAACCTTTAATGGACATAGTTTCATGCATGGTAGTATACTAATTTGTGTGCTTCACATTTGCATTTTAAGATTTTAAATAAGAACACAATTGACTATATGACCATATACTAAATCGTGTTAAGAAAACCTTAATAAAACATAGTTTTAGACATGGTTGTGTAATGTTCGTAGTTTTATATGAAAAACCATCAGCCTACAACTATACAGATCGTAACTCGTAGTATAAAAGGTATCGTTCCCGCGAGGATTGATTAGTCACCTAACAACTTAAATGCACTTTATCTAAGGTAATAAATATTGAATGAATTGATTAAAATAAATTAAATAAAATTGAATTAAACTAAACAATTGAATAATTGAAGTTAGCAATAAGAAAAAACTAATTATAATCAAGGTAGACTAATTATATGACAATTAGAATTAGCTCAGTTTAATTTTCAAATTCATTATATTACCTTTCCTACTAACAGTCTTGCAGATATTTTGACTCAAGAATGGAAGCAGCTATCTTAAGTTTGAAGGATTCATTAAACAAGAAGGAAGTAGAGTTGTTAGAATTACAACAGTATGTAGGCATCGTTACCAAAGAAATTAACCAACTCAGATCTACTATCTAACTCTTAGAAAAACAAACTTTGCCTAAAATTCAACCCATCACTCCTCAACAAATTACTCAAACCCCTATTCCTACCTCACAACCTAGTCCATCAAGCACTCAGTCTGAACCCATCTTGGCCTAAAAACAAGAAGACTTCCAAGAAAGTAAAACTTATGTTATCTTCAATGGACCTATGGTTGGCCTCTATGACAAATGACATAAGGCTGCAAAACACATCACTGGAAAGCCCTCTATCCTCCATAAAAGTTTCTCTACAAAATGTGAAGCAGAAAAAGCCCTGACTGAATTTAAAAGCCCAGTTCTCAAGCCTCAACATAAACAAGTCTTAGAAAAGCCTGTTGAACCTAAAATGAAAACCTTAGGAAAACCCATCAATATGGAAAAAATAAATGTAATACCTACTAAAGCCCTTAAGGATGAAATGAAGAAAATAACACCAGATATGTTTTATGATTGTTTTCAAGCCCTCTATCAATAGACCGAAGCCTAAAAACTACTTCAATATTACCCACAAAATAGAGGAAATTATGGACCCAAAGCAATCATCTTTGTTGGGCCCTAAAATTTTTATTTTTATACGTATGATTTGAATAAATTTTGTAGTATTGTTAGATAGATTCTTTTTCTTTGGAGGTAACTATTATGTCAAGTTTAGGAGGATTTAATTCATGGATTGATGGAATTAAAGTGTTGATGTTGTAAG
>JAOTAY010000007.1:9704310-9714714 GCA_025629805.1 Erythroxylum baracoense | reverse complement strand
ACTTTTGTTTAATGAAGTGATGTGACACGCCACCCTCGCGGGGCACGGATTCGGGTATCACTGTCGATATCGGGTTCTGGTTCGGCGGGAGTGGGGTGTTACACATCTACTTCAGGTATTTATGTTATTATTATTCATACCATTTCTAATAACAATATATGGGTATTAGATACCAGTTGTAGCTCATATATTTGTACTAATATGAAGGGCCTTAGGAATAGTAGACAACTCAATAAGGGAGAGTCAGACCTACAAGTGGGCAATTAAGTAAGAGTTGCTGCATTAGCTATAGGCACATATGTATTGGTGCTCCCTAGTGGGCTTGTACTAGAATTGGACAATTGTTTTAATGTACCTACTTTGACTAAAAATGTAATGTCTGTTATAGTTTTAACAAAGCTAAATTCCATTTAAATTTTAATAACAATGGTTGTTCAATTTATTTAAATAGAATGTTGTATGCTTTAGGTACATTATGCAATGGTATATACATATTGGATATGCCTAATCCGGTTCTTAATATCAATAATAACAAAAGAATAAAACAAGATAATGTGAAATCATCTTACTTATGGCATTGTCGCCTTGGCCATATAAGTGAGAGACGCATGTCTAAACTACACAAATGTGATAGTTTAGGGTCATTTGATTATGAATCGTATGAAACATGCGAATCTTGCTTATTAGGCAAGATGACTAAGTTACCTTTTAGGGGAAAGGGTGAATTAACTAGTGGACTTTTAGACCTAATACATACTGATGTATGTCATCCGATGTCCATAAGTGCCAAAGGTGGTTTTGTATATTTCATTACCTTTATTGACGATCATTCTCAATATAGGTATGTGTATGTTATGAGATATAAGCCTGAAGCCTTTGAAAGGTTCAAAGAATTCAGAAATGAAGTTGAGAAACAACTTACGAGAAGTATTAAATCACTTCGATTAGATTGAGGTGGTGAATACTTAAGCCAAGAGTTTTTGGATTATCTCAGGGATAATAGAATATTGTCACAGTAGACTCCACCTTACACACCACAACATAATGGTATGGTTGAGAGGAAAAACGGAACCTTGTTAGACATAGTGAGGTCTATGATGAGTTTAGCAAATTTACCAAAATCCTTTTAAGGGTATGCATGCGAAAATTTTGTTTATATATTAAACAGAGTCCCATCCAAGTTAGTTGATGTTACTCTATATGAGATATGGACTAATAATAAACCCTATCTTTCTTATATGAAAGTTTGGGGTTGTTTTGGTTATGTGAGGCGAATTCAGTCAAATAAACTTGAAGCTAAATCTAGCAAGTGTCTGTTTGTAGGATATCCTAAGGAAAACATAAAATATCAGTTTTACCATGTTTCGGAACGAAAGGTGTTTGTTTCAAAACATTCTATCTTTTTAGAGAACAAGTTTCTTTTAAGGGAAGACAATGAGAGCAAAATTAAACTTGTGAAAATTCAAGATGCTCAAATATACACAAATCAACTGCCTGGACCTGAGACTATTGTTCATGAAGATGAAAAAATAGTTCAACCTTTTGACACACAAGAAGTTCGTAGGTCAGGTAGGATACATCATGTTCTCGAGAGATACGAATTTATCATAAGTGAACTTAACGACGTATTGCTTATAGAGATGATGAGCCTACTACCTATGAAGAGGTTTTGAAGAGTTCAAAATCTAACAAATGACTTTAAGCTATGAAATCTGAAATGGATTCCATATATGAAAACCAAGTATGGAATTTGGTTGACCCATCTAAAGGGATAAAACCCATAGGGTGCAAATGGGTTTTCAAGAAGAAAACTGACATGGAGGGTAATGTAGTTACCCATTAAGCTAGGCTTGTAGCTCAAGGTTATCGTCAAAGGCAAGTGTTGACTACGAAGAAACATTTAGCCCAATAGCTATGTTTAAATGCATTAGGATACTCCTAGACATTGCCGCTCATTATGATTATGAGATATGGCAAATAGATGTGAAGACAACTTTCCTTAATGAAAACCTAATCGAGGATATGTATATGACACAACCTGATGGTTTCATATCCTTGAATGGAGAAAATGTATGTAAGCTTTAGAAATCTATTTATGGATTGAAGCAAGCATCTAGGAGTTGGAATATCCAATTTGAAGAGACAATCAAAGAGTTTAGTTTGTCACAAAATCCGAATGAGCCGTGTGTGTATAAGAAGGTTAGTGGGAGTGTAATCATGTTCCTTATACTACATATAGATGACATATTACTAATAGGAAATGATGTCTCAGCTTTGCAGTCAGTAAAAATTTGGTTAGCTAAGAAATTCTCTATGAAAAACTTTAGAGAAGCAACTTATATTTTGGGGATAAAGATTTATAGAGATAGATCTCATAAGTTAATTGGTCTTTCTCAGTCTACATACATAGACAAGTTGCTAAAGAGGTTTAGCACGAAGCAGTCCAAGAGAGGTTATCTTCCCATGTTATATGGGATTACAGTTTCTAAATCTATATGTCGAAAGATGCAAGATGAGAGGACTCACATGAGTTTGATTCCTTATGCTTCATCTATAGGATCAATCATGTACGCTATGTTATATACTAGACTCGATGTATCGTATGCTCTAAGTGTTACAAGCAAATATCAGTCATACCCTGGTGAGGGTCATTGGGTGATTGTCAAGAATATCCTTAAGTTAAAGTGGGAGTTTGTTAGAGAAGTGCTCTAAAGGCTATCACCTCTAGCACTTATTGTACAAATCATTTTATGATTAATAAAGGTATTTTTCTATATTTCGATGTTCATGGATTTGATGTTGATCTTAAATTGATTTAATGAAGTCCTTGATACAAAACATAGCACAGAGGAAAACATTATGAGATCATGATAATGAGATTCCTATCATGTGTAATTATATTACTATCTAAACTTTCCCTAGTCATAGGATGAATGATATGGGATATCATTAATCCGGATAGACAAATGCATGTTATACTCCTTGATTAGATCAAGTGATAGATCTCATAAGCTGTAGACATGAGTTATTTAGAGTTAACATGTAGATGCTTACTAAGGGTAGTAAGTACATTAGATTGATCTACTATGAGACAATCATATGGATATTCTATTCTAGTGTCAGTGAGAGTCTCATCATAACAATGTTGCTAGTATCCTTTAACTTGAGGTGCTCAAGGATATCTCAGATACTGATCCTATGCTTTGACTCCATTCATCGATGTTTTTCAGGGGTTACTTATAGGGTGGTGATTGGGTACAGCTTAAGGTATTCGGAGGTAATTAAGTAGCCAAGAAAGGATTCACCACTCCTGATAGAAGGAGATGATACCCACGACTTCTTATCGAGGTCATTACTCATAAGTCTCTGGCCAGAGCAAATATGTGTCATAAAGAGAATCTTCAATGATACATAAAGTAATGAGATCATTAGGATAAGATCTAATATCACTTAGACTAGATGTGACGTAGTCAGTTTAGTGGGAGTTGACTCTTTGACCATACTCTGAACTAAGTTGGGTATAGATGGTGAAAGGACAAATTATATGACAACATTGCGTATGGAAGGGTTTGTAGTCAAACCACTGACTTTTCGGTCAATTAGGGGTCATGACATGTTGCTAGATATTGCTCTTGACTTACTTGAATTAAGTGTTAATTCAAGTGGCCAAACTAACCGGGAACCTAATGGGTCACAAACATAGGAGATCTGAAGGATGAGTAAAATGGTCTTAAATGGTGATTCAAGATATAAGAGAGTGTTTCGAGATCGTATCGCGCTGTGATCATGGTAGAAAACGTTGCATGGAATAGATTAGAAACAAATGTTGTTGGCTTCCATTAATGCATGCTATTCATGATTATTAACTTCCCATAACTTCCATTAGTGCATGCTATTCATGACCATTAACTTCCCATAACTTTCCATTAGTGATGGGAGTTATAAAAGGCCAAATGGTGTAGAAAATTAAGATGATTTTCGTGCATCTTGTGTAAGACACAAAAGAAAAAAGAAAGGTTTTTTCTTACATATACACTTTTTCTCTTTAACTCTCTTAAGAGTTCTTGTCTTTGTTAGCACAAAGAAAGAATTCTAGCCATCTCTTAGTGAGGTTTCATCCTTTTATCTTTGGGTGGACTTTCATTAAAGACGGTTTGTGTTGATCGTTGTGATTTACGAACCCAATGTAGAGAAGATTAAAGAACGAAGGAGATCGTCAGAAAGGTATGTAAACATCTTATATTTCATGTTTTTGTTTTTCTATATCTATATGCATGAGTAGATCTGTTTTTAAGGTTTTGTTTTAGTTCCGTTACATATATTTGATATATATTATGTATGAGATGCATGATCGGAACCTAATAATGTGTAGCCTCCTTTTTGGTGTCTTTCTTTGCTTTAAATACTTCTTGAGGCTTCTAGGATTCTTTTTAGGATTTCTCCACTTAATTTGGTTCCAAAAATAGCCCCAAAACTTAAAAAATACAAAAATTTTGCATGCTAGAAAACATTGTGCATGCACAATTGTGCATCCTATCCATGCTCTCTATTATGATTGTGACGGAGGCTCATCCCATGCACCAGTTGCTCATACATGATCATTATTGTGACAGAGCCTCATCCCATGCATTAGCTGCTTATGCACATTCAGGCATCTTCCTATTCTTCAAATTCTTCACCAGCTGCTCATACATGATCATTATTGTGACAGAGCCTTATCCTATGCATTAGCTACTTAGGCACGTTCATGCATCTTCCTATTCTTCAAATTCTTCATCTTTTCTTCAATTTTCCTACTTTAACTCACTAACAATACTCATCAATCAACCTTTGAAACATAAAATTAAGATCAAATTCTTACTTTTAAATAATCAAAAATTAAAACACATAAATGACTATCAAAAACACAATTCTAAGTTCTAAACACATGATTATCATTTAATAAAACATTTAAAAACACATTTAAACTTCTAGAAAGCTTAATAAGTTTTATACCTATCAACATCCCCACACTTAAATCTTTGCTTATACCTAAGCAAAACTAAAACCAAAAACAAATAAAACACAAAAACACATAAGCACACAATCATGCAACAATGCAATAATGGGGGCAGTTCTAGGCAAAAAGTAGGAAAAGCTTTGCATGCCATCTACTATGCTTCCACAACTCTAAACTCAACTCAATTGAATTATTCGACTACTAAAAAAGAATAGTTATCTGTGGTTTTTGCTTTAGAAAAATTTCAATCATATTTGCTTGGTGCTAAAGTAAATGTTTATTCTAACCATATAACTTTATGACACTTGCTTACAAAGAAGGAAGCAAAACTGAGGCTGATCAGATGGATTCTCCTCCTTTAGGAATTTGACTTGGAGATTAGAGAAAAGAAGGGGTGGAAAATATGGTGGCTAACCATCTTAACCATTTGATCAAGGAAGAAGATGACATCCCTCTATGATAGACATTTTCAGATGAACAATTATTTTCTACCGATTTGACACCACCATCGTATACAGACATTGTAAATTTCTTAGTCACTAACAGTTTACCTATTGGTTTGTCAACAACTCAAAGGGATAAGTTACAGAATGAAGTGAAGTATTACATTTGGGATGACCTATATCTTTGGAGGCACTGTGTAGATCAAGTCATCAAGAGGTGTGTACCTAAAAATGAGATCCTCGATCTTAGCCTTCCGCTATTTGTATGCTTGTGGAGGACATTTTGAAGTAAAGATGATGACTTATAAAGTTTTAGAAAGCAATTTCTACTGGCCGTCATTGTTCAAAGATGCATATACCTTCTGCTAATCATGTGACAGATGCCAGAAGTCAGGTAACCTGCCCCGTAAGGATCAATTTCCATAAACCCTATGCTATTTTGTGAAATTTTTCATGTTTGGGTATTGACTTTATGGGACCTTTCCCTCCATCTTTTGGCTTTACGTATATATTACTTGTAGTCGATTATGTTTTTAAATAGGTGGAATCCAAGGCCACCAAAATTAATGATGCAAAGGTTGTTGTAAATTTTGTTAAGACTAATATTCTTTCTAGGTTTGGGTATCAAAATCAATGGTTAGCGACATAGGAACCCACTTTTGTAATAAGGTGATGGAGACAATGTTTAGAAAATATCACATCATGCACAAGCTTTCCATTACTTACCACCTCCAAACCAACAGGTAAGCTGAAGTCTCTAATCGAGAAATCAAGTTAATCATGAAAAAGACCATGCAACCCAATAGAAAGGATTGGAGCATAAGATTAAACGATGCACTATAGACCTACAGGACGGCTTACAAAACACCAATTGGGATGTCTCCGTATAGACTGGTGTTTGGGAAGCCATGTAATATAAAAAGATGCAACATGAATTTGGATGATCGGGTGTGCATAGAAAGTTGCAGCTGTAAGAGTTGGAGGAGATGAGGAATGACTCTTACCACAAACCAATGATATATAAGGAGAAGATTAAGGCTTTTCATGATAAGATGATTTCAAGGAAAAGCTTCGTTGTAGGTCAGAAAGTGCTTTTATATCACTCCAGACTTAAGTTATTCTTAGGTAAGTTACGCTCTTGTTAAGTTGATCCATTTGTTGTTACCCATGTCTTTCCTTTTGGTGCAGTAGAGATACAGAGTCTGAAAACTGACAAGACATTTAGAGTGAATGGTCATCGCTTGAAGCTGTATTACAAAAGCTTCCAAACGGAGGATTTGGAAGTGTTGATACTTGAAGACGTGACTAATGTCCCTTGAAGAAAGCAACATAGAGTCAAGCCAATGACAATAAACAAAGGTGCTTCTTGAGAGGCAACCTAATGGAAGTCAATTTCTATTTATTTACATTTTTGCATTTGCTATTTTCATGAAACACTCCATTTCTTGCATTTGATGTTACATTGGGGACAACGTAAGTTTTAAGTGTAGGGTTAGGGATCTTAGTTTTTATGCATGTTTTGAGTTTAATTGTAGCTTATATAGCTTCTTAGGTGGTTTTCAAAATCAAACAAACAAAATAAAAAATTTTCTTGTTTTCTATTGCCTTTAAGATTATATTGTAATATCCCGTTCTCATACTAAGAGTTAGAACCCTAGATTTTTGTATATGAGACATAGTATTGAGAAAATAGAAAATGCATTACATTTACATGCATATCACTAGCATAAGCATACACACATATGATTATTGATTTTTGTACACATTACCAAAACTGTACATGCACTCAATTGACATTCTGGGTTATAAATGATTTTAAATGATTACGATGTGAATTATGATTTATTTGTCTTGAATTTTTTATTTGGTAATTTATAATTATTAATTTAGAATTTATGGTAAATTTTGGGAGATTTATAAAATTATGGGTATTTTTGGACTATGAAAAATGCCAAGTGGTAAGACAAATTGATTTGTGGTAATAGAAAGAAGTGACAATAGGTAGTAAAAATAATTGACAAGCGGCATTAGGATTTAATGACAAGTTTCATAGAAAATTGGGAAACATTGGATTAAAAATTGAGTGACAAATGGACTAGTCATTTAAAAGACCAATTAGGGATCATGCCACTTGCCACATGCCTCACTCTTGATACGTTTACTTGAAAGACAACTATCTTTGTCTTTCATTTTGCTTTGGCTAAATGCTCTCTTCATTTTCGTTCTTCTTTTCTTCTTCACTCACAATTTTCTTACCAACCCTCATTACGTTGATCTTTGCCCAACTCCTTCACTTTGTTTATTCAAGATCATTGTTATCTCTTCTTCTTGATGAAACCTAGCCTATTCTACCTTGGTAAGATGATGATCGTGTGATACTTTGGAGCTAAGGTTTTACGTGATTTTTGAAGAAGCTTGGAATTAAAACAAGTTATACATTAAACTTCATAGGTTGTTGTAAATGAAACATATGTGATGATTGTTTTGAGATTGAATGATCATGTTAATGAAGTTGAATATATGATGGAACGTTGGTAAAGAAATGAATATATATTGATGTTCTATTTTGTATAAATGATAAATGATAGGTTATGAGTTGTCTTATGGATGTTTGGTGATGTAAATGGTGTATGAAAGTGTGTTGAAAGTTGATGAACATTGATAAATAAATGTAGATGTTTGTGTTCTATTTTTGTGAGTAGGAAAACCATGGATTATAAGTTTTTATGCGGATAAAATAGATTAGGAGTTAAGGTTTATTAAAGGTGAAAATATGTTAAAGAAAAGACCAGTAAAATGTTTTTGAAAGGAGAAGAACTAAGATAATAGTGAATGATAAAAATCATGTTCTATTTTTGTATTATTGATAACAATGATTTATGGATTGTTTCATAGATGTTTAGGAGTTAGAAATGATGTGAGAATGATGAGGATATGAAGTCTAAATGATGAACTATAGAGATGATTATGAAAGAGATAAACTATGGAAAGAGTTAGGAATGCAAGTATCATAGGATTAAGTGAATGAAAATGAATTAACTGAGTAGAGTTTTGTGAGATTTAATGTGACCTATATGATAGTTAGATTAGTATGAAATGAAGTTGCATAAATGGATATGAATTCTGGAATAATTGGAGTGATAATGATGTTGTTTATGTTATGGAATTCGTGGAAAAATGAAGGAAGATAGACAAGGCACGATCATGGCATAGTTCCCACGATCGTGGCCTGGATTATTTAGGTTCTGTCATGATCATGGCAGAGTCGCCATAATTGTGGCCTGTTGCATGAGGTTCTGTCACGATTGTGGGAAGGTCCACCACGATCGTGGGCTAGCATATTAAGTGAAATGTTGACTTTTAAGTGATGTTTGAAACAACTAATGATAAGATACTTTCTTATGATGCATTTAGGCTTGAATGAGGCTTGAAATGAACGTAGTTGATGATTGATTAGTTGATAAAGTGATTGACATGTTTAGTTTTAATAATTGAGGTTATAACTTTGGAATGGATTGATGAGTTAAATGATGTGAATTAAAGATAGATACTCGAGATTGTCATTGAGCATACATTGTACGTAACATATATACATATGTGTATGATTAAGTATTTATATGATTGAGCAAATTAGTAATGTGTAAATGTGTGTGTGTATTTCATGATATAGAAACGCAAATAGAACGACAGCATCCAGACATTACCGGGATGTCAAGGCAATAACTATCTAGAGCGTAATATGAGTAACCTAGATGTTCTGACTAGACTTGATTGTAATTGCTTAAACTCCAATTAAGTGTATGTGATAATTCCAGACATTTATAGTGTGAGGAGTTCGATAATTAGGAATATATTGGAAGTGCTCTGATTGTAAGTGAATTTGAAGGAATAAGTGTTCTCAACAAATATGTTGAATGCCAAACTTATGTCCAATGAAAAAGTAAAAAGATGAATGTGTGTACTAAATAAAAGTGATTGATTGTATATATATGATTTGATGCATTTTATTACATGTTATGTATGATCAGATAAAGGAAGTTATAACCGGAGTGGCCAGTAAAAAGAGCTTAAAGCTCACAATGTGTATAAGAGCCATAAGTCAATATGTAAAACGAGGCCAGTATCCATAATAGATACGGGACAATTATCAATGAGTCCAGTATTCACAATGGATATGGGACAGTTAAAAAGACACTCGGTCATAACAAAATAATAATTAGAAGTGAGTCACTTGCGTATTGCATATACAATTTGATATGTGTTAAATGAAAGATTGAAATGAGTTTTCTGAATTGCACTGAAATTGAATTGTGAAATAATGTGCAATATTTGATTATGTGAACTGTCTGTGAATTTGAAATACAAATGGTATATGTGTTTTGATATAAGTGAACCATCAAAATTGTAAAACTCATCAAAATTGCAACGTGGCTTTTCAGGTACGAAAGAGGAGACTTAGCTTCTAAGATAAATTAGAAGAAACGTAGTACTACATTTGGACTCAAGAAATGGCTCAAAGGTAGATCAGCTGAGACTGAAGAGTTAGATACAATGTTTTGTAGTTCTCATTTCATATAGAAAGTTGTAAAAGAGTAGTAGACTCTTATAAGCTTTTGATATTGTATATATATGGATAGGTACGAAAAGCTATAGTGTATTATGTTTTATAAATAAAATGGGAACATTTTGGTAATTTGGATAATTGTGTTTTTAAATTGATGCCATATAAGTGAATATGACTGCTCTAACATGCCGCTTTCACAGGGCATGTGCTCAAATGTCCTCGGCATGTAAGGGCACATGCTAGGTGAAAGTGGGGTGTTACATATATATTGATAATTAGAGTGTGAATTTACTAGAAAATCCATGGCAACTTTAGCATGTACTTTTGCTCTGGTGATTGGTTAATGTGCATTATCTTTAAAAGAGTGGGGACTAGTAGTAGACAAAAACCAGTGAGAT
>JAOTAY010000007.1:9662164-9687865 GCA_025629805.1 Erythroxylum baracoense | reverse complement strand
ATTCTTTATGATCTACCTCTGATTCTGTTCGGAGGTAAGTTAAGAGAGTTTGTTTTGTTTTAAGTTTGACCTGGTGGGGAATTCCTCCTTCGTGGGACACGCGTCCCAATGTCACGTAGGACGTCGGGCCAGTGACCCGCCAGGGAGGGGTTCCAGCATTATTGTTAGTTCACGATAAATAGTTCGAAAAGAGGTGTGAGGACGATAATGGAATGATATATGTTAAAATATGCATACGTCGAGATTAAACCAAAGAAGCGGGTTTTACACACATTTATCACTCGCCATTTTTAACTGTTTTTGATAAATTGCTTATGTTAGTTTAATTTTATTTTGTTATCTCAATTGAATCTACCCAAAAAGTTTTATTTCTTTTACATCAATTATTTTCATTGTGGAAATTAACCAAACATTCCTTATGGATATGATCCCGACTCATCACAACTACAAATTTTAGTTTGCAGAGTTAAGTAAATTTTGTAGTGCACTCGACATGCGCTGTCAGTCATCATCATAATTATCACCATTAATACATTACAAGAATGAGAGATAAAAGGTACCTTATTGTGACTGACAATAAATCACATAATTGTTGCCATATTTTTATATTTTTATATTTTGAATTATTTATATCATCCTTATGTGGTTTTAAATGCTTTATTTTTCTTATAGTTCTTCTTCCTTTTCAATTGATGATCTCTCATTTTCATTCTTGAAGAATTTCTTAAATTTCTTTATGATAAGCTCCATTTTATCCTAATCACTCTCACTTTTGGAAGATTCATTTTCCTCAATTGTCTCATCCCTGGAGGTTTTAAAAATCAGTCCTCTCCTTATTTTATGCAATTTATTCTTGTCCATCTCATAGGTGGGGATTAATCCAATGAGCTCTTTTAGTGACAAAGGCCTCTCTATCCTTGATAAAAACCTAACTAACTTTATCTCTAATTAATGTTAGTATAAGTCTAGCCAAGACCCTTAAGAGCATTAACAATGTAAATGAAGCAACTATAGATACTAAAAATAAGCTCGTTTTCTCTATATGAAATATCTTATATTTTTAAAATAACATGCTCCAGTTACTTTAGTTAAGTAATGCCCTCATGTGTGATCTCAATTGTGTGCTATATTTCATGAATGTTTTTACATATAAACACCCTATTACATTCATTTACATCAATATTACAAAATAAAATACACATCAATTTGTTAATTAATACAATAAGTCTCTTGTCATTATTGCCCTATTCACTTTTATCCTTTGGTACCTTAGTCTCCTTTAACTATGATTTCTAGTGGATCAAAAGTGCTTCAAAAAACCAACCCTTTTAGTAAAAAAGTAGTGTTTTTATCCTAGTCTACCAATATAGGTAATTGTCCATATAAAAAATAAGTATGTATATGTAGTTTGCCTTCCTCAGTTAGAAAGTGAATAAAAATGTGTCATTGACCTTTGATTAAATTTCATTAGAAATGTAAGTGTGAGTATACTTCTTGGTAAAGAACATAGAAAAGGGAAGTGAATTATATACGTGAACTTTTCGCCTTTTAGAACTTAATAAATGAAGTGTATAACTAATATTGAAAAATTTATATAACATAATCACCAAAATAATAATAATAATAATAAAAGAGAGAATAGGGAATGAGATTATACATTCATATTTATAATAATTTGACTAAATAACTTTTAGCGTACATACACTCTCCTAACTGTATTTGAAAATTCATTGTCATCTTCCTTGAATGAACGAAGATGAACCGTTTGTACAATATCTTACTTTCCACATGTTAGGAGAACCTCTTATAAATGTCTTACTTTGCTTCATATTAAGAGGAATGTTTAATGTCTTATTTAAGGTAAGAAGAAACCTTCAAATTGTACTTCTTTATAATTATTCATACTTGTTACACAAGCACAATCGCACGTAAGTGCAAAATCTCATTTGCTTATTTATACCAATAAATTCATGTTTCATGTAATTTTACACCTTATTTTAATTTTTACGTAATTATATTACTTAATTAGTTGAATTGATGAAATTAAGTTTAGATCACCTATGTGGTCAATAAGTATATAATAACTTGTCAAATTTTATAAAAAATTATAACACCGACTTCACCTAGTTTTTAAACATAAAATACATTCATCTACATTTATATAAGACTTTCCTAATTTTTTTCACCATGCAAATAGACTATATGCATACAAAAGTATGTAAATAACTAATGCTAAATTTTCTTTTTTTTTTTGGAAATTTGCAAGACATCTTTTTTAAGATTAGGTGAATAGAGACTTGATTTAATACATATAAGATATTGTAATTGTTATATCTCTACAAAAAAATTAAAAAGTATAAAGAATGCTTTTAATATGATTTTTTACTTTTTTTTCAGAGTTTTTGAAGTTGGAAAATTTGTGATATGTACGATGTACCCTATTCTCGTTAAGGTAGTCAATATAAGATATGATTTATATATTTTGCACACTTTTTAACAAAATTTTTAAAAATGCATGAAACGCATCATGTCCCAGGAAAGGAATATTTGGTAATTTCAACTGGAACGCGATAATAATAAAGGCGGATGCTAGAAAGTAATAAGGTCATAAGTATACAAAGCCGTCTTCATGTCGTCCCCCTGTCTAAAACGAAAACCCACATGTTCTCGCGCTCACACAAATCTAATCATAATCTGCCACATTTATCCCTCATAACGAGTATCATTCGTCTGGTTCTCTCGTAATTTCACTCAACTTTCGATCCAACCCGTTACGACATCTCCAGTCTCCGCCGATCCGGTTCTTCGTGCGATTTGAAATTGAAAAGGGGTTAGGGTTTTGAGGAAGTTTGGGATTTTGTTATTATTAAGTCATGCCGCGAAGTTCACGACACAAATCGAGCAAGCATAATTCTAGGGACGCCAAGGAGTATTCGGATTCAGAGAGCTCTAAGGATCGAAGAGGAGAGGAGCGGGAGAGCAGTACTAGGGTTTCCAAAGATTCAAGCTTTGGAGAGAAGCGAAAGCAGGTTGAATCTGGAAATGCGGATGAATATTGGTGGAGCAAGAGGCGAAAAGACAGAGTTGATTATGATGACGACGACGACGATAGGTGGAATGGTGGTGAGGATGATGATAGAGGACGACGAGGAGGAGATGGTACAAAGAATTCCAAAGAGAAGTCGAGAAGGAGAGATGAGAGTGAAGACGTGATGAAAAAGATTAGTACTAGTGGTAGTGGAAAGAGTGAAGCTAAACGAAAAGAAGATAAAGAAGATGGAGCTGAAAGGGAGCGAGAAAAGGATAGAAAAAGTAAGGAAGGTAAGAGTGAAAAATATGTTGACGGTGAAGATCAGCGTGCTGTAAAGCATTTCTCTCATAAAACTGGTAAGGTAACTGTTGGATTTGTGGTTAGTTTCTGTCATTATTTTTCTTGTTTCGTAATTGTTTTTGTAAGTCGATCTTTTTGGCATCGACTTCTACTTTTTGTGGTTGTTGGTTTCTGTTGTTTAATAATGTCGATATTTCTTTTTGCTGCTTTCGAATTTTGTATACGTTTGAGATTAGTAGGTTAAAATATTTGACTTTCAAGCTGAAGCTAAGATTATGCAAGTCTTTTCGGTAGGATAACCATATATCTTATTCTATTTATTTTTGGCGAGACCATGTAAGATACAGGATGTCTACTTTTGGAGCTTCAATTTGATCATCCATCCCAGCGACTGAAATCTTGGGTTAAGATATGTTCTTTTGAAAACTTCCTTGACTCAAGGAGGTGTTATTTGAGATCTCCTCTTGATTAATTATTTTGCAGCTCTAAGCCTTATTTTCTTTTTTAATCTTTTGTAAGTTTGATCTATCTTTGTTGATTTGTATCATTTGTTTTGTAATATATTTTTAGGTGTTCTCCTTGCAATTAGTTTGTCAAGTGTATTCTCTCAGTTTTCATCTACTGGGGAATAGTAAATTTTAACTACTGTATTTAACTTTCAGGGATGTTTTAGATTTGTAATTTGGCAATGATATGTGGATAAAAAGTTGATAATGGTGTAAATATCAATTGATATCCATACTTGTTTGTGTCCCTAGCTAATCATTTGAGGCATAATGAAAGTTGGTTCTCAATTTCAAAGAATGACGGGATACCGTAGGTTAGCTTGTATAGATGTACAGTGTTTCAAGTATTAGGGAGGAGTTTTTAAGGAGTGTTTGAAAGTTCTGATATCTAGCGACAGCAATAAGTTTGTAATTGTAAGTCATCAGGAACATGGTTTTTTATTTTACTATTTGGGTGCCGTACAGGGACGTTATACATATTTATTTACATTTTTCAAGTTGTTGCCAGCAATGAGTGATGCAAAAGTTAATAGCAGAGGATTATTTTTACTAGAATGTTGATGAAATATTTGTTAGCTCTCATGAAAGTTGGGTGTTTCATTGTTGCATGGCATATCTTCCATGCATCTATGGGTTAGTTATGATAAGCACCTTTAGTGTGTATGTTAAGTTGTAAATCTTACACTAATATGCAACTAGTTTCCAATGCTGGACTTTGTTAGACTTGGGTTATTCTTGGGTACATATTATTTTCCATGTCTAATTAGTATCTTGGCTACTCAAATGCCCTGGAATTTTTTAAAATTTTTACCTTTTCTTTTGAAATGTAATTATATTAGCCTTTGCATCTTAGTTATTTAATATAGATCTTTGTGCTTTGACTTTCTCTATTAGTTATTTTTTCTTGAGGTAAGAATTGCTTCCTTTAAGAATGGATTTTTGTTCTTCTCTCTAAGCATAAGCAGAATTATGTTGTTTGTTAGATTATTGATTTGTGAGTTTTTATCCTTCTAATGGATACTTAGGATCGTCCTTATGTAGGAGGAACAAAAGTGAAATATCTTTTTAACTTTCAAATATTAGTTTGAGGGGGAAGGGGGATTGTATAACATAGGCTTTGGAGGTCACTTACATTGATCATGTTGGATTGATTACAAATTACTTTGCCTTTTAGAGTAGCATTAGAACATGCAGTTACGTAAGAGTTGGTATATGTACATCATCTATCCTAATAATGGATTTCAACTCCTTTAAAAATGCAAATTTGAAGGGTTGCTGAAGATGTTTCCAGAAGGTGTGTACTTTCAAATATATAACTCTTCAAATGACTGATTAAATGTTTTTGGGCTTTTAAACTAAAATGGAGTTGGAGGACACAATAGTTGATGTGAAAGAGTGACATCTCTATGTTCAAATATATTGTACTCAAAAGCTTTTTCTTAACACAATGTTTTTGCCATAAAACACATATTTGCAAACAAAAGAGTCAATTTCTTGTTGAGTCGTAACCGATTCCATATTTTAACTTACATGTCTGATGGATGAACAAGGTCTACCTTTGGCACTTTAGTGTGTGTAGTGGGGATGGGAAAGAGTGGCCCTTGGGTCTTTTTGATGTGAAAAGGATCTATTAATTGCCTTCCTAAACTTCTAATATAGTGAACTTTTCATACTTTGAATTTTCTTACCTTAGTCTAAGCATGCCTTGTTTTCACTTTCTCTAGTTACAACTATTAACAACAGTAGAGTTGTGATGGATTAAATTATTGTGGCTGCATATGGTACTAATTCATTCCTTAATGCAGAGTTTATAACACACAATCTATTGCAAAGTTTGGAATCTAATAGCCAGTTAGATAGACGAAGTAGGAGGAGAAGAGATGGTTCTGGTGACAGAGAAAAACATCAAGATGATAAAGACATTGATGACAAACTGTTTTCCTCAAAAGGAGATGTTGACAATGATGGAAGATCAAGGGATGAAAAGTGTAAGCAAGAAAAATATAAAGACAAGTTTTGTGAGGATGTGGATAGGGAAAATAAGTCTCGTGAAGATAAGCAAAAATATAAACATAGTTCAAGAGACTATACTAGCAGCAAGCTGGATGATAATCATTTGAGGTATAAAAAAGAAAGTATGGAAATTTTGCAGAAGATATCTAGGCCTCAAGATGATAAGTATGACCATGGGCGAGATGATGATCTTGATTGTGATTATGATTTTGATCTCAAACGTGATTGTGACGATTACCATGATCGAAATCGTGATGGCATTTGTGACCATGACCGTGATCAGGACCACAAGCATGGCCGTGATCGTGTGCGTGATAGAGACCAAGATCAAGATCAGGATCATGAGCTTGACCATGACCATGACCACGATTGGGATTGGGATAGAGATCGAGAGAGATATCATGCTCATGATCGAGATTGGACTCGTGATATAGAAAGAGACCGTGATTCTAACAATGATCGTGATAAAGACCAAGAACTCAAGCAAACTATTGACTTTGATGAAGCAGATGTTGATGAAAGGATTTCAAAATCCAATGATAGCCAGAAGGGAAGGAAAAGATCTCTTGATGAGTTTGATGATTATGTTGATCGGAAATGTAAAGCTACCCAAGCTTTCTATCCTGATATGGAAAAGAAGCCTTCTGGAAGCAATAAGGTTGAGTCAGATGTAGATAGGGGAAGGTCACATTCACGCCAACCTCATTTAGACAACAATGTCACCAACAATAGATGGAGGTCTTCCGAAAGTACCAGTTCAGCAGAAGAGTATAGGTAAACACCCATATGTTTTCAGCCATTTTATTGAATACAGCGCTCTTACTATCACTATTTGTAATAATATCTCTTCATTTCTTTTCATCCTTTGCATTTTCGTGCTTTGTGGTTTACAATCAGAAATTGTTCATCCTTTTTGTTAAAAAAATGATATGATTTTCTGTTCCGAGAAAGAATCTGTTTCCAGTATTCTTGTGAACTCTCAGTGGAGGATGAAGTGCTATTTTCTAGGAATGGTACATTTATTGTTATAATGTATTCATCACTATTGTGACGATGAAAAATAACGTTCCATTTTGTCCCGTTGGCTTTGTGTGTAGTTGATCTTTTGAAATTTTCAAAGTGGCTATACATTTATATTTGTTGTTAAAGATGCTTTAAGGTTTTTCAGATTTGATGGCCTATTGGAGGACAATTTTGCATGCAATCATTTTCCTATCTTGAAATAAACTTCTATATATGGAAGAACTGTACAGTGTTTTTGTTGTTGAATAGAATGATAATCGTGTTGCCATACATTTTTTCCTTTATAGGCATTTTAAACCAGACGAGCCAAAACATAGAGATGCTGTGACAGAGGCAAGGCATAAAACAATTTCATCCAGGGAAATGATTGGCTTTTCTGGAGCTTCAGAAAGGGCTTCCAAGTATAGTTCAAGTGAAAGATCTACAAAGTTTGATGATTTGCACATGGTGGAATTGTCATTAGAGAGGTCAACAACTTCTAAAGCTTTGCCTTTGGGCTTGGTCAACAGATCTCCTTCATCTAGTAGTCTTGAGCGCAGGTATACAAACAGAAGCGGTACAAGGAGGAGTCTGGACATTGAGGAATCAAATAGGAGTAGTTCTTCTGTGGGTGCAAGAGATTTAGTCCCTTGTGATGAGAGACATGATCTACCTTTGGAGAAGCCACTGGTGGATGATTTGATTCCAAATGATTCACCGTTCTACTATAGAACTAGTCAGAACAACCCTGCTGTGACCCCTGCATTCAGAGGTGGAGTGGGCTCTCCATTTATTGGTGTAATTGAAGAAGACAATAGGATTAATAGTGGAGCTAGGTATAAGCAGAGTGTTGATCCCATTTTGGGAAGAGGACAAGGAAATAATTGGAGGGGTGCCCCAAACTGGTCCTCGCCAATGCCAAATGGGTACATTCCTTTCCAACATGGACCACCTCATGCTAATTTCCAAACGTTAATGCCGCAGTTTCCTACTCCCCCCTTGTTTGGTGTTAGACCCTCCATCGAAGTCGACCACTCTGGAATTGCATATCATATCACTGATGTTGACAGGTTTTCTGGTCATTTGCGTCCACTTGGGTGGCAGAATATGATGAATGGATCAGGGAACACTCATGTGCATGGATGGGATGGAAGTAATGGCGTATATAGGGGTGAAATGCACATGTATGGAGGACCAGAATGGGAGCAGAATAGGCATCCAATGAATGGTCAGGGATGGGAAACTGGTGTTGACAGATGGAAGGGACAAAACTGTGATTCCAAGACAGATTTGCCATCAAAATCCTTAATAGAGGATAGTCAGGTGCAAGCTCAAGCTCCTGTGGATGCTTTATATGCTGGGCAGGGGGCTCAGAAGTCAGAAAATGAAAATGGCTATAATGGGCTACAGGAGAAAACCCATGAGACAAAGCCAGCTGGTATCTATACTGTCAAAGAATCATCTAAACTTTCGAAGAAAAATACGGATGAGAAGATGCAACATGCTTCTGAAATTTCGGTTGATTTCAAGCCTGCTTACCCTTGCTCTGCTTATCTTTCCAAGCTGGACATTTCAACTGAACTTGCCAGTCCAGATATTTATTCCCAGTTTCTGAGCTTTCTGAACGTAAGACAGAACACAATTGTAGATGACAGCATGGCCATGCTTGTGAACTTGAAGGTAGTACTCATCTCTCTCTCCTGCATTGAAGACTTGCATTGAAATATTTATAGTACTAAAATCTTTCTGATGTGCTAGTGTGGAGCAAAAGCAGTATCCAAAAGTTCCAGTTCCTTGTTGAATCCTTCACTCTTTTCAGCCACAAGTGATTCTGTCCATAAGGTAAGCTTGATGGATTAGATGGTAAGTTGCTACTGATTAGTGACATGTCAATTCAGGTCCTTTTTAAGCATGTTAATGAAATCAAATTCACCATGTTTTTTTTTATTTGTAGAGTTAGGGCATAATTGAATGTTTTCCTTAAGGTATATATTTTATATTTTTAATGTGAATTAGGAGTTGAGATGTTAGGGACTGATAGGTGAATTATAAATTCTAAAGCTTAAACAGCTGAATTTCATTTGCCAAAAACATGATAAGAACTACCGATGATCACCAAATCTTCTTTTTGTCCTTTCTCACGTGGTTTATTTTGTACTATCCTACTGCTATTGTGCGCTATAAAATGAATTAAACTGTACCGTTGTTTTTGGATTACATCTGTGGTAGAAGTTTTTAGAACGTTTATTTAGTTTCCATATTTCCTTTGATCCTTTTTGCCATACTCTTTAGAAAAGAATGTCTTATTGGTCTAAAGAAATTTGCCCCCATTGAAAACTCAGTCTGGTTGTCTCCCTGGAGTTACTTCTTAATGGCATTAAACTGCTCTGCGTGGGTGAATTTATGCAAGCTGGGGTGTTTCTACCTGTATTACTTCAAATTAATGTTGGGGTCGAAGTGCATTTTGTACGATGATGATTCTAGTCAGTAACTCGTATATATGCAAATAACTATCACATCTGTTTTGTCTACAAGGGATCTGTTGTTCATTTCTTGACTACAAATAACTATACATCTTGTAGTCCAGGTAACTGCTAGTGGGCACCGGGTGACTTTCAAGTGTTTTTGTCTCTGGTCAACCAAGAGTGCAAATTATTTTATTGCCTTGTTTGGAAATCTGAAGCTTGGTTTAATTTCTTTTCCGCAGAGAGCCTTGCGCATTTACAAGAAGCAGAAACTTTTAGTTGATTTTCCATCTGTTAATAGCAGACAAGTAGGGGTTAACTCCGTATCCAAAATGGAGGAGCAAGTCCTTGTCAGTAACGTGATCGCAGCGGAGAACCTCATGTTAAGTTGTGAGGCTGAAATGAGTAAGGCAGTAGTACTGGACTTGGGTCAGGTGAAGGCAGAGGCTACAACAGTTGCTTGTGGACCCACATCTGAAGAGATGGTGCCATCACACAACGTAGTGGCAGTTCGTGCTCATGACCCGCCTGTGAAGTTGGACGTGCTTGACGAAGTCGTTAGCCATTATGGCCCACAAGAGCCAACCCATACTGTTAGTGGTGATCATATAGATGCCTCTGAAGGAGAGAGTGCCGCAGCTGATACCTCCGATGGCCATAACATGGATGAGACTTGCAAGATCAAAGACGATGTTTCTCCTAAATGTGCTGAAGAAGGCCAGGGCCTTGGTGATGCAATGTATGGTTCTTTACTATTTTCAGATGATCCTTGCAAGGCATCCGAGGATTTGATGCTTGGTTCAAATGAGTCAGAGTCGGTAATTTTAAGTCGGATACATCATTCTCCTGAAAGTACACATTGAGACATTTTCGATATCTATGATCTTCAATGCCATTTACGGATCAAGATCTTACCACCTTTTTGTTGTTTTTCTTTTGAGAAAGGGAATAAAAAGAAATCAGCTTTGGATCCCAAGATTCCGGGTTCCAAGCTTCCACCAAATTTTCTGCGTTTGTCTGCACTTGGTCTTCCCTGTCATCTTATTCTGCAGTGCTCTTTCTAATTGCTAGTATGCATACTATGCAAGATAAGATCCAAACGTTAAGCGATCGGTGTCTTGAACTGCTTTCAAATTGTTATTAGTTGCTAGGTGTCACTGTTCAGTGAGTTTGATAAGACCTCAACAGAGATTTCTATTGATCACTATTTACACGTAAGTTCGCCAACATTAGTTTAGGATGTTTTTTATTCAAAAATAGAAAACCAATCTATTAATATAAAGTTTTGTTTTATAGCTTGTCCAGCTAAATCATAAAAAAGTTCAAATTGAATCAAATTATTAAAAATAAATTCAAAGTAGTTTTAGTTGATTTATTATTTTATATATTAATATTTATTACATACAACAAGAAATGTCTAATTTGTTCATTTTTGTAATAGAATAATTTTAAACTAATGAAAATGTTTTATATATAATATAAAATTTTTAATTATGTTAATGCAATATTTTAAACCATTTTTATAAGGAAAGAATACGTTGATAAATATGCAATTTTGCACTAGTAATATCTTTGTAACATAGTTTTGAATTTTGAAAGTAAAAGAAATTAGGAAAAAAAAAGTCTAAAATATAAGAATATGACATTCTAACCTAAAAGCTTATATAATAACATAAATGACATCCTATAGCATAAGTCATCACCTCAGTCTACACGGTATGACAACCAAATTAATTGAATTTGCATGAAGTTGATGTTACAATTTCAATTAAATAAAGATTAGAAAATATTAATTTATGATAACAGTAATAATAACATAATATATTTTTCATTATAGTGGAGTCTTGTAACCTTTCAACTTACCTTCTTCAATCTTATTTTAAATGCTGTTCCTCTAGTCAAAAAGAAATTTCCTTGACTCTGTTCAGATTTCTTATAGTTAAAAGAAACTCCACTGTATGATAACCAACCATTTTTCAGGGTAAGTGTTGTCTATGATTAAGAATTAAGAACTCAAAGAAATAAAAAAGGGTTGGGGGTGACTTATGTGATGGAGAAGTATGTATATAACATTATAAATTATTAATAAAAATATTAAAATTTTATTTAATTAAATTTGCACACCACCTTCATGTGGATTTAATTAATTTGGCAATCATAACATGTAGACTAGGGCGAGAGTAAGCTGCTTCTTTTTAACCACATGGAGCTTTTGCAATGGCTTCACAGATTTAGCTCCTTAGCTTTTCATCCCTGTTCGGTTACCTATTTTCTTTCTTTGTTCTACCTTACCTTCTCCATCTTTACAAGGAATTGAAGGCAAATACCAAACGTATGAAGATAACTTTACAATGGTTAATTATAGTGATGCAAGAAAAGGAGGCAATTCAAGATGAATAAGATGCATTGCCAAGATTAATCACTTTTCTACATGTTATTAAAGATGAAAAATGCTTCATACATGAAGAACAAGGCTTAGAGAACGTTTGATAACTTGCTCTACTTGTTTTTAATTAAACAGAGCCCAATTTGCATAATTAAGATATATTTAAAGGCTTTAGTTCATTTTTTGTTATTAGTCAGCATATTTTATTGTAATTGGGCTATAACTTAATTATTAAGCTCAAATCATTTTAGTATTATTTTATAGTTGTGGTTATTTTCTAATTTGACCAGGATTCCTTAAATTTCTATTGTAATTAGATTCCTTATGAAATTAAGGATATGAATTAAAATAGGATTCTAGAGTCCTAGTCAAAGTAGTATTAGTAGTTAGTGTTTGAATCCTTACTACGCTTAAAAGAAATGCTCCTTTTGGACTCTAGTTCTCTTTACCTTTTGGGATTCTAGTTCTTAAAGATTTTATGCTTATAAAAGGATGTCTTATTGTTGTAATTCATGCATTATCAATATAAAAACCAAATTGAGAGTTTTCTTCACTTTTTGAGAATTTCGTCCTTGTTCTTTAACAAGAACTTAATATGATATTATCAAGGCAACTTTTGACGATCAAAATCCTTATAGCTTTGGTTATAATCTATGGGTTTGGTTGGGGTTAAGTTTTCTTGCTTTATTTGAATACCATATTAGGTTTCTAATTCCTTATGGTTCGGATTTTAGACGTTTCTAGCCAAAGGCTCACATATTATTCACCTTATCCTCCTTAATCAAGGATGATTTAGTTGGGTTGAGTTAGAGTTAAAACTATATTTCAACAAGTTTGTTCCCAGTGGCCTTTATGTCTCAAAATCTGCTTATGGAATTCTTCAAGTGTACATCATTGAGACCAAATTTTATGGATTGGAATTTCCTAAAGCAATTAAAATGTTTAATGCATTCCATCTCTTAATTCATTTCTTACTTAATAACCTCTTAAAAACATTCCAAATTTGCTAAATAGTTCAAGAAACTAAGTGGAGCCAAAATCTCATCATTGATAGAGATTTAATGAACTTTTATTTGTATGTGATCAGAGCATAAGGGACTCTTGAAGATAGCTATGCTCCTTGAAAATTAGATTAACTAATCCTAGTTATAAAGTTTCTTTCTCATTACCGATTTCCTTCTTGTTTATTGCTCCAAGTGAATTAATAGCCCTCATAAGCTAAGTCAATGACCCCAATATTAGCATAATAAGATCTTATCTCATTACAAAGAAGTTTGATGCAATTCTCACCTTAAGCCTCCATAGAGAAGAGGGTGAAGTGGAAATCACCAAGTAGAATCCATGGGATTGACAAGCCAAATCCTCTCATAAGAAGATCATTCCATAGGCTAACTCTTTAAAAACAAAAATTTGAGGCATAGATGAATGAAAAAAATGACTTTACAATTGCCCCATCTGAAATTAACCAACATGTGAATTGCCTGTTCATTAGCAAAGGAGTTAATACCTTAAAACTTTTTTCCAAATAAAAAACACAATCTATTATCCTCTAATGGTGAAATTGATGATTGGATATAAAATTTCAACCTATTTTAGTGAACCAGCTAACTCCTTGAGCTTTGTTGCTTAATGTTCAAAAACCAAAGGTTTAGAGGAGGAAACATAATCAACAATAACTTGTTGTTTATTAGGGTTATTAATAACCCCTCATGTTCTAAGCCATAACAGTCGAAAAGAAAGGTTAAAAAGAGCATTCACCTTTGATGCTCTTAGTCTTTGCTTTCCCACCAAATTTCCTTTTGACAATAAGGTCGAAGGAGTTAGAGTTACCTACATCGGATAAGTGAGTAACCACTTCTATAATTTTACAAGTACTTAGAGGGCTAGGAGAAGTAATAGTGAAATTAGGAGCTTTAAACATCAAATCAAAGTTTTTTTTTTTCATAAGCCAAAGTAATCGGACTTGCGCTTTCACCACTTAATACATCCTTCTGAAGAGATGACATAATGATTATAGGTGAATTAAACTTATAAATTGAGCAACCAGGAACAACAAGCTCAAGCTCATTAACAATAAAAGTAGGTACTTCAGTACACTCAAATACAACACTAAATAGATCATTAATAGCAATACGATGCCCATTGCTATTAAGATAGATTAAACATTTCCTATTATCATACTTGCCTTATTAATAACATTAGATTGCTCATTTCCTTTTAGCATATGAATTTAAGGATGGGTTATAGGGCTCCAAGCTTAGTAATTCATTATAATCCCCTTTTTGAAAAATCGTACCATTCTTTGACCTTTCTTTTCAAGAGTTATCTAGTGTCATATTCCAATTTTAAGTGACTTGAACAACATCCTACGCAAGCTCCTCTTGTTTCATTCAGTAGCATTAAGGGGATTACATTGGGCAATTTATGAGATATTTCCACCTGAGCACAAAGCCTAACGAAACCTATTCTATTCAAGGTGGCCATATGCTCATTTAATCATAAAGGTTGGCTTATATATAGCTCAGACCAATTATGGACTAATATAGATGGAAATTGGTGCTAGTGCAAGTTGTTCTCAATCATTCCCTTCCTCCTTAAAAGGATTCGTCTTTGAATCACCCACTTTATACAAAGATAAATTAGCAACATTAAAATTAGCACTCACATAACCATATTTGTTTGGAAAATGTAGTTTGTAGGCATTGCCATTAATCTTATCTAGAAAAGGTCCATCTCCTTTAAGCTACAGATTAGAGTTCCTTTAAATAGGAAATCTTTATTTACATATATGAAGCCAAACCCAAACCCAAACCCAATCTTTAGGTTCAAAAATAATCTTTATACACCCTTTATTAGCTTATCTTGCATATTGTTCATTTTTTTCTCTCCAAGTTATCACAAACCTTAGCATGCAAATCCCTAAAAAAAAAAACCTTATGCTTATTATGTTAAAAAACTAGCATACATATACAAAAGTACAAGTAGTTACTGCTTGCTAATGTAGCACTGTCAATCTCACAATTACTAGCAAAAGCACTAACTCTCTTTCTTTCCTCTCTATTTTGCACTTTACACTCTAATTTTTTATTCTTATTGTGTTGCACTATTCTCTTTTCAGTTTTCTCCATACACTCACTTTCTTATCACTATTTTCTTTTGCTTAAGTGGTCACTTGTTTTTCACTCACCTTACACTCTTTTCCTTGAGCTATCTCTTTATTCAATCCACCAATGATTTTTATCCATAATTGCCTTATGTTCCTATTGAAACTCTCTAAAAAAGCCCTTATAATAATTGTTAGGTAGAGCTAGAACAATAGATAGGGAATCAGAATGCCATATTAAGACTAAAGATTTTTAGAAACCATAATAGATCAATCAAGGACAATGTTTGACTATGGTAAGTTGGATTTGAATGGGACACAAATTAAATTGAACATTATTAAGATGATGCAACATTTTGTCTAGTTTAATGGGCTATAGGATAAGGATCCAATAAACATATAGCCAATTTTCTAGAGATTTATGACACCTTTAAGATTAATGGTTTCATTGATGATGCAATTAGATTGAGATTTTTTTTGTTCTCCCTAAGGAAATAGGCTAAGCTATGGTTGAATTCTCTGCCTAGAGGATCTATCACCATATGAAACCAAATGATAGAGAAACTCCTTATGAAGTATTTTCCACTAGCCAAAACTTCTAAGCTGAGGAATGACGTCTCTTCCTATGTTGATATTGATTCAAAGGCTCCATATGACATGAGAGAGATTCAAGGAGTTACTAAGGAAATGTTCATATTATGGTTTACCATCACAGTTCTAAATTCAAACTTTCTATATTAAGCTTGATAAAATAAATAAGCACCCAGATGACTGATGTGGTAGTTGGGGGTACTTTGAACAATAGAAACACCAGAAGCAACTCAGGATCTCATTGAGTTCATGTAAATGAAAAACTATTAGTGGTGCTCTTCTTAAGCAAATCCTACTAAGCCAGCCAAAGTTCATGATGTAGATGTAGTTATAACTTTGGCAGGCCAAGTTAGAGCTTTGAGTTGAAAAATTGATTGATTTATAATGAATCCTTAACTAGTCCAAGTGATGTAGGGTGATTTGTGAGGGCTAAGGCACGCGAGTCAAAAATTTCAAGTAGTAAAGGCTATGACAAAGCTCGAGCATGTGGACTACATAGAGAATGATCTAGATCCTAAAATAATCCTTACAAGAATATATAAAATCTAAGATGGAGGAATCACCATATTTTCTATAGGAGAAATCAATAATAACCTTCGATTAGGATTTCAGCAACACCCATCTTAAGAAATGAAGCCAAGTTTAAAAGTATCTTATGAATAAACTTTTCCAAACTTTATAGGAGGGATTTTAGCCTACTAAAAATTCATTAAGGAATCAAAATGCTTTTAGGCATAACTTGAAAAACTAGATTGTCTAATATGTAAAAATAATTTCTAAAAGAAAATAACAGAGTTTACTTAGTAGCACTAAGAAAATTCATAAAGAACATATAAAGGCACTCGCCACTAGGAGCAGAAAGGAATTGAAACTTGAAAACAAGACCCAAATGTGGAGGAGAGTGAAAGGAGAAGTCAAAAGAATGCTAAAAATGAAGGGCATCCTCTAAAAGTTAAGGAATTCTAGCCCACCATCCTATTTCTTGTTAAGTTAAAAAAATACTGCATGGATAAACAGTTTAGTAAATTTCATAAACTTTTTAAAAATCTCTATAATAAGTAACGCTTTTGTTGAGGCTCTTTTATATATGCCAAAGTATGTTAAGTTCTTAAACAAATTTCTATCTAATAAAAGAAAGTTGGAGGAGTTAGCTACAGTGACATTGAGTGAAGAGTGATTGACTTTTCTAGAAAACAAGATGCCCAAGAAGCTTAAAAATTGAAGGAGTTTTACTATACCTTTTTTAATTAGTAGTTTTTTAGTATAAATTTGGCTAATTTGAGGGCTAGTATTAACTTGATGCCCTATAAATTATTTATTAAACTAGGATTAGGGGAATCGAAACCCATAAGGATCAGCATTCAACCAGCAGATAGATTGGTTAAGTATCATAGGGGTATTATTAAGGATTTTCTTATTAATGTTGATAAATTTATTTTCCTAGTTGATTTTGTGATCTTAGATATGGATGAGGATATAGAGGTACCCTTAATTCTAGGTCAACCCTTCCTAGCTACTACTAGAGTTGTTATTGATGTTAGTGATGGAAAACTAATGCTTAGGGTTAGGGAAGAAGAGATCACTTTTAAGTTATTTGACGCCATAAAATGCTTCCTTTAACATGATTACACTTGTTGTTTTATTAATAACATTAAAATTTTAATTTCAAATGTCATGTAGGATTTTGTCTCTAAAGACTTTTTGTTAAGTTAAGAAGACTTCACTTCTTCTATTGATTTTGATGAAAGTCAAATAATAATAATAATATAAGTTTGTGAACTGTTTTGATGAATTTATTAAGTGCGCAGATAGATATAAGTGGCACAAATCATCAAATTAAGACGATACTTAAGCAAAAGCTTAATAAGATGGATAAGACGAAGTGATCAAGTCTAAGACATCAGACGAAGCATACGAATCTAAGAAAGTCGATGTAATTAAAGAATGCGCTAAAATGTCAGTTAGTTGGAGTTGATTATAGGACTCAACTAATAACAAACTATAGAAGACTCTACAAGCATATTTCTCAAGAAGACCATCGGAGAATTAGGTTATAAATATTAGTCATAGCCGTAGACTTCAATAAAAGAATTTTGAATGTACAAAAATACTCAAGAAAAATTCTGTGCTCAAATGCTTATGCTGTGAAAAATATTCTGAGAGAAAAGAAAGAAAGAAAAAGAGCAAATACATCTGTAACGTGAGTGTGAAAGCTCAAACAATATCTTTCGAGAGAAAGGAAGGTTAGAGCCTGAAGAGGCTAAGGAAGCAGATGAAGAATACTTTGTGATAGAGACCTGAAGAGGCTCTGCAAGTGTAGAAATAATACTTATAACATTGAAGGAGATAGTGAAATCTCAGACGAACTCTGAGGACTGGATGTAGCCCAAAGTTAAGGTTGAACCTGTATAAATCACGGTGTCATATTCTCTAACTCTTACCTTTTTTTTAATTTTCTTATTGTTAGAAGAATAGATACTAATTTCCGCTATTACATTACTCATCAAATTAAGTGAATTGTTTAAACTTGTAATCGTCTGAATTTGTCAAGAAAATCAAGACGATTTTAAAGATTCATATCTTAGACGATTTAACACAATTTAACCCCCCTTCTTGTGTATTTTGCATATTATACGTGATTTTTATATTACAATTGATTTACTTCAATTCTAACCCTAATTAAAGATTTTAGACACTAAAAATAGCCAAAATAAAACATAAACACTTCAATCTTAATATAAAAAAGACGAGTAGAAGAAAGAAAGAATGAAGATGTCACTGGCTTCTTCAATCCTTGATCCAAATCTCCTTCCAATGAAAGAAAAAAGAAAACTATTAAAAACGATGACTAAAGATATCTACAACTGGCTAGAACTCCCATATAAGTCTTCTAGTACAAGTATTTATAGATAGGGTTATACTATAAACAGATTGCTTAAAATTGATGAATCATCAATCCTTATATTTCCTCGTTCGAATGCCAATGCTAGACACCTTTTACAACAAACATTAGAATTACTGTACTTATCTCTTGACTAACTAAAATGATAAGTATGGTGTCAATCTTAAATCAACTCCAGTGCTAGTCTTGCATTGTATCTCATCTTATAGACCGTACAGAATAACAAGTGCTTCTGTTATGCTTTATTCCTCAAACTTCTCTAATTTTAAACATCTTTAAGTTAGAATTTGCTATGCATATCTTTTGTATAGTTTTTGTCCATCAAGTTAGCTCTCCATTAACTCCAAATATTTTCAATAGGGAAATTGTGGAGAAAGTTGCAATAAATCTCATAAGTTTTGTTGTCAAATTCTTTTCATATAAGACAATAAACTAAACATATAAAAACATAGTAGAATTTATATAAAAATGTCTTCTAAGTTACAAATATCAAGTAAATTAACCCTAAACAACATGTAAAATATCAACTTATTAGTAGAGAATTTGTTTAGCATTTCATATAACAAAGTAAGACCATTTCATATTATCATGTCAGGTTCCAAGCCTATAGCTTGAAATATTTTTAATATTGGCCCCAAGTCTAAAATCAATCAAATAACACTAGGCTTGATGACTTAGGTTAGGTCTGCTCGAGTCAGGCCAATTCGAGATTATATAGTTTTTTATTTCTATATAAAGTGTTTAATTTTTAGGATTAAATTAAATTTTAATTAAAAATAATTATATTTTAATTAAGATTTAGTTGATATTAAAATTATATTTGAATTCAATTACTGAAAAGTTCGACCTTATTATAAATAGTAGTATGGTCTATAAGAGATAACAATCCTAGCATAAATATTATTGTTCTTCTTCGTGTACATCAAAATTGAGGTTGAGTTTTTTATAGTTTTTTTTGGTATTTCTCCCTCTCTTTATGAAAAAAATGTGGCAATGGTGTTCTCTAGTAAAGTCAACTATCCTACATTAGGAGTTATAATGACATTCAAATGTGTTGACCATTGTAATTTCTTGCCATCAATGAGACATTGTTCACTGTAGCTATTCGAATGGATGACAACATATAGGAATGTCAAAGTCAGCCCGGCCTATTTTTGTCCCGGGTCGGCCATTACTTCCAAAACGACGTTGTTTTGAAAGTTTTTTATTTAAAAAACAAAAGATGGGACAGGCCATAGCCTGTCGAGTCACCATTGCCCGGGGCAGGGCAGGCCCGGCCCAGCCCATTGATATCCCTAACAATATGGAGAAATCATAAGTGTTGTGGTTGCTCCTTTTATGAAGGATGGAAAGTTGTTGGCGTTTGGCGATTATGATATGAGATGATGGTTAATGAGTGGCAATGACTGTGATGTGGAGACAATGGTGGTTGACAACCTTCTTTGGCTACAGGTGTAACTTCCCATTATCCCATGATTAGGGTTAGAACCCTAGGATACTATATATGAGAGTTTACTAAGAATTTAGAAGTGCATTTCATGCATCATATGGCATACACATACACATGAATAATGATAACACTCATTAAAATAATTGTATATGCATTCATTGACATTTTTGGGGTATAAGTGATTTTTTAATGCAAATAAAATATGAATTGCGGATTATTTATTTTAAAAATTGAATTGGTGTGTATTAAAATTATTTTCACATTTTTAGTGACATATCCAATATTTCAGAAATTTCTGAAAATTTGGAATATTTTAGACTAAGAAAAATATAAAAATATGGGACAAATGGAAGTGTGACAATTGGATTAGTAATTAATTGACAAATGGACCAATTATGGAGTGACAAATGGATCAATTATGGAGTGTCATAGGGACCAATAGCTAAGTGACATTTGGTAGCCTTACATGGAGGACACATATTGCACATGCAATGGTGACACATGGCAATGTATCTTAGAGACACCTAAGTCACGTTTTTTGTTTGGCAAGGAAAAGTTTCTGCAGCTCCTTTGTTGTGTCTCCACCAAAAACACCATCTTTCTTCTTGTTTAGCCATCACCGAAAACACTTAGCTTGCTCATTTCTATGTATTGGTTTATATGCTTGCTTCTCTCATCAATGTTACACCTTGCAAAGTAAACAACTCAGTCCATATACTGTTATGTTTCTCTCTATTTTTGTCTTTTCTCCATCCACTGAAATCACATATTTGCTCTCTCAACTGTTGGAATTTTTCTAAATCAAGTAAGTGATGCTTTAAGTTGTATGGGTAGTGTAAATGACATTTTGATGATGTTTTAATGTTTGTAAATGGATGGATGCATAAGTGGTGTAAGAAGATAAATGAATGCATGTGTGAGTGGTGTTGTAGGAAAAAGAGTTTCAGTGATATGAGCAAAACGAAAATGTGCAAAAAGTGTGATGAAGGATTGTGGTAATTGGACTTATATGAAGAGTAGTGAAATGTAGAAAATGTAATATAGAAAAGTGTGAATTAGGATCTATTTTGGGTTGTGATTATTTATGAATTCATGAATTCTGAATTGGGAATTTAGGTTTAATTGAATCATCAACTTGAAAGGATAGAGAAATGATAGATTTTTGATAATGAAGTATGCTGGAGTATGTTATATGCAGTGTCTTACAGAACATACATCTGTATTTTGGACATACATGGATCTGTGAATATCCAAATTAGATGCATTTTGATCTAGATTAAACTAGAGACATATGATTACATTTTTAATAAAGGAATAGACTTGAATTCCGTCCTTAAAAGTCTTGAACTGTGGCTTGAAATTGGAAACTGTATACTATTGTGTTATGAGAATAGTCTGTAATAATTTAGTTATAACTTGCATAATACTGAACCAAAATGTATGAATTTGATGTCGTTAGAAACTTAAGACATTGTGGAACATTTGAATAGAAGGTGTTGCCTAAATACCTCATTGTCTAGGTCATAATGGTCATACAAAATTGACCAAAAAATCTCTCTTGAGAAAAAAATCTGGAAAATTAGAGTTGTAGGTCGAAATTTTGGTTTCAATTTCATCTTCCTCTTTCCTCCTATTTTACATGTCTTTAAGGCATGAATTTGAAGAAACTCAAAGAATAGAAGTTGTAGTTAAAGGTATTTTCTTGACTCTGTGAAAGTGGCTTGATAAAATAGTAACTAGAGTTTGAGTTGTGCTTGTTTTTCTAATACTGCCTGTGACAAACCCCTATGCAAAAACCTTATATTTATTTCCTTATTTTTAGGGACTTTAGAGCTCGAATTGGTCAAAGTATAAACATGAAAAATGATTGTTGATGTCTTATAAATGCTTTTGTGAAACAGTTTGGCCAGAAGATATCTTGATAAGTTTATGTAGTTAATTGAAGTCATACCCTAAAACAATGGACTATTTTGATGAGAATGAGCTCAAATATGGAAATTTTGATATGTTTAAGGAATATATGAGTTCTTTTAATGAAAACATGATCTTAAGAACATGATAAATGTGTATAAGGTATGGATGAATGAGCATTGAAGAAAATAGGGTATTTATGAATGAGAATTGGGTGAATGTATGAGTATATATTGTTTGAAAATTTTAGTCAATGTATAGATTTAGATAGTGTGTGTTTTATAAGAAGCTTTTTGATTATGGAAATGTTCAAGGATAAGTGTAAATATGAGTTGGTAATGATATAAAGATGTTCTCATGAATGTAATGTGATTCAATGTATGTAAGTGATAAATTGGGAATGATTGAATAAGAACTAGGAAATTATGGGAGTGTATAACCCTAGGAAAAAGAGTGGTATATATATGGGTGATCAATTTAAAGAGATCAAGTGTATTAAAGAAACATACCCGAGAATTTGTCTTTGAACATGCATAATACATGATAAATATATAAATGTCCTTATTCATCTGATTATGCAATGTAGTAATTTGTAAATATATGTGATTGCATATAGAAGAGCACGTTAAGTGACCGCTTCCAGACATTGCCAGGACTTCAAGGCAATAAGCTAAAGGGAGCATTTGTGAGTGACCTAAGATAGTCTCACCTTGATTGTTTGTTTAATTCTGAATTGAATTACTATTTGTTATAATTCTGATATTATTGATTCCGAATAATTGATTGTTCGAGGAGTTCGATATTCGAGACTATATTGGGAGTATTCCTTGAATGTGAATGTGATTGACTAAATTGTTTTCAACTTATATGTTGAATGTTGGACCAAGTTCGATGATCAATATGAATGAGAAAGTGAATGCAAATGCAATGAACTAAACATGATGATTGAATATGTTTGATGCATTTATTCCATGAATGCATGAAATATAAAAGCAATTGTGATCGGAGTCACTAATGAAAAAGAGCTTAAAGCTCAAAAATTTGTGGTAAGAGCTTATGGCTCAATTTATGTGATAGAGCCCGGTATGCACAACAGATATGGGACAGTATGATAGAACCTAATATCCATAACGGATATGGGACAGTGAAAAAGACACTCGGTTACAACAACGTAATAAATAAAATTGAGTCTTATAAATATTGCATACAAATATGAAATGAATACATTGAGCAATTGCAATGTTTTCAGTACTTTTATAATATGGAAGTTTTAAATGCTTATCGATGAATATGCTCTACATGATCGCAAAGAAACGATAAATTGTATTGATTTTGAAATGTGACAATTTTGAAGAAAGTGCTTTGTGATATTACATGATGGTAATTAAGATGATGTGAATTATGTGATAACATAAATTGTTTGTTACATGACAAGTGAACCATCGAGGATGGTTACTCAACTGAGTTCGCAAACCTCAACCAAATTGCAATGTTGACATTTTCAGGTTTGAGAGAGCGACGACTAAGCTTCTAATTCTACTTAGAAGAAATCTTGTACAACTTTTGGTTAGAAGTTATGGCTCAAAGGTCGATCTGTTGGCACTGATAGATTTAGTTTTAATTTTGTTAAATCCTCATATATGTAGCTTATTTTGTAGACAGAGTTATAGTCTCTGATAGGTTGATATTTCATAAACATGGATGATGGATATAATGCTACATTGTAAATTAAGGTTCTGAAATAAAATGAGGAAATTTTGTATTTTTGACATTGTGTTATTTCTGGTTTTAATTATGATGCCATGAGATACATTGAAAGTGAATAGGTTAGCATGTCAATTCTGTCGGGCATGTGCACAAATACCTGAAGGGTGTACGTGTATATGTACGTGTCAAATGGAAGTGGGGTGTTACAGTTGGTGGTATCAGAGCATGGTTGGCATCCATAGGGATAAGAATGTTAGGCATGAAATAATATGAGAATTTTGGATGGTAATCCAAGTTATTGTCTCTTATAGGTCATCTGCCATAGGTGATCAAGTGGAACAATCAACTGACCTAGGATTAGAAAGAGCCAGTAGAGAGTCATCTGTGTCGCGACCTAAGAGAATGCCTCTAAGAATTCTTGAGAGATGGGAAAGGATGTATGATAAATTGCAAAAGTAGGGGGCTGTGGACTTTTACAGAAGTACAGACCCTGTAGAGGCCGACGAATGGCTGGAGAGAACAGAGAGAGTCTTTGAGTATATAGGCTGTGAGTCAGACGAGAGGTTCAACTATGCTATTTCTCTATTGCAAGGCCCAGCTTACCAGTGGTGGAAAACTGTTCTAGGCAGTACCATTAGGCCTTGTAGTATGAGATGAGAATACTTCCTGAGAGTCTTCAAAGAAAATTACATGCCCAAAATCTAAACGGACAAAAGATGAAGGAATTTCTGGATCTGAAGTAGGGCAATTTGTCTGTGGCAGATGATGAGGTTAAGTTCAATGAGTTGATGGGATATGCTACTGCCTTGATTCCTACTGAGGAAGATAAGTGCAGGAGATTTGAAGACGGACTAAACATGGAAATCTGGACGAGGTTAGCTATTTCTAACTTGGGTAGTTTTACAAAACTAAGAGCTACCTTGATCCGTATTGAGTAGTTGTTGAATGACAGTTAGTCTAAGTTCAAATCAAAGTCTACATAGAAGAGGCCCAGTGAATCTCAGGGCAGTTCTAGCAAAAGGTTTAGAAAGCATCAAAATCGAGCTTTCAGACCACCGACTGGATCAAAAAAGTTGAGGTTCAAACAGAGGGGTAGTTTTGTTCAGTCTGGCAATAATAAAGGTGCAGTATTGGGTCAGTTACTGACTTGTGAGCATTATGGGAAGAAGCACAGTGGTGAATGCTAGAAGTTGACAGGAGCCTGCCTTCGATGCAGCTTATTTGATCATCAGGCTAAGGACTATTCTATTGTGTTTACAGTATAATCTGGTAGGAGAGGAAGTGTGGTGACAGAAACTACAGTTCAGCAGAGTCAAGCTAGTGGGTCTGGACAGAAAGGTAATGGTAGAGGTCGAATGAGTTTTGGGAGTGCTACTAATAAGACTGAGGTGTGGAGCAATCAACCGCAGTCTAAGGATTGAGTCTATGCCATGATGAGACAAGAGGCTCAAGACTCTCCAGATGTCATTACAGATGTGTTACTAATACTTACATTTAAGGCTTATGCACTGCTAGATCCTGGATCTATGCTTATTACATCGCATATGGAATCTAGGTTGCATTGTGATAGAGAGTTATTAAGATGTGGACTAGAGGTAAGTACACTGATAGGTAGTACCACTGTGATAGGGAAAGTCTGTAAGAGGTGTTTGATTCAAATTAATCAGGCAGAGTTAGAGGCAGACTTGATTGTGTTACCATTAAAGGAAATAGATGTTATCCAAGGCATGGATTGGCTTATTACTCATAAAGCTATTATGAATTGTCATACTAAGGAGGTAATTTTTGAATCTCCTAATCAGCCGAAAGCAGTGTTTAGAGGTATTAACCAAATAGTGCCAGCCAGACTGATCCCCTTCGTGAGTACTTTGAGGTTGATGCAAGGAGGCTGTGAGGCTTATTTAGCCCACATCACTGATAACCAAACTAAGCAACATATGCAGCACATTCCTGTGATTAAGGAATTCCTAGATGTGTTTCTCGCGGAGTTACCTAGTTTACCTCCACATCAAGAAACAGAGTTCACAATTGATTTAGTTTTAGGTGCTGCTCCTATATCTATTCCCCCAAATAGGATGATACCTATAGAACTTGTAACACCCTACTCCCGCTGGACCCGAACCCGATATCGATAGTGATATCCGAGTCCTTGCCCCGCGAGGGTGATGTGCCACATCACTAAACAATCAAAAGTCGGTATAATTTTTTTTCTTATGAATACATGCAAATCAATAATTACAATTTTGGGCCCACTTTTATTCAGAAACATTTCGTTTACAAGAGTTGCCAAAATTTTTGTTTTATACCAGAATTTCAATTAGCTCAAACCGAAAG